>JAVDPK010003109.1:372010-385891 GCA_034780415.1 Cichlasoma orientale | reverse complement strand
CCTTCACTAAAACTTTTCTGAGGTCTTCCTCTGTTCCTCCTGCCTGGTAGCTCCATCTTCATCATCCTTTGTCCAGTGTATCCACTGTCCCTCCTCTGCACATGTCCAAACCATCTCAGCCTCTCTGACTTTCTGTCCCTCTGATGGACTCATTTCTAATCTTGGTCACTGCAATGAAGATCTGAACATCTTCAGCTCAGCCTCCCGTCTTTGTGTCAGAGCCACCGTCTCCAAACCATCCATCGTAGCAGGTATCACTACCATCTTGTTCTTCTTCTGTCACAATTCACCGTGACATCTCCACCCACTCCACCCTGCCTGCACTCTCTTCTTCACCTCTCTTGTCCACTGTCTGTTGCTTTGGATGGTTGACCCCAGGTATTTAAATTCATCTACCTTCACTCCCTCTGCTGCTTTTATCACTTCTCATTCGCACTCATGTATTCTGTCTTTCTGCTTTCCAGAGCATACCTCCACGTCTCCAGGCTCTCCTCCACCTGCTCCCTACTCTCACTATAGGTCACAGTGTTGTCTGCAAACATCATAGACCTCCCTCTGTCAGCCTGACCATCACCATTGCATACAATAAGGGGCTCAGAGCAGATCCCTGATGTAATCCCACCCCCACCTTGAGTCCATCTGTCACTCCTACTGCACATCCACAGTGCAAGTCCTTCTGACCTTCTCCATCCTTCTCCATCAACACTCTCAAACAATCATATGTGTAGTGCTCTTTATCAGAATGAAGCCATCCTGCTGCTCACTGATCTTCACCTCTCTTCTTAACTCAGCTTCAGCAGCTCTTTCCCACAGCTTCATGGAGTGACTCATTGACTTTACCCCTCTGTAGTTACTACAGCTCTGCATACCAGCCTTGTTCTTGGAAACTGGTACCGGTACTCTTCTCCATTCCTCAGGCATCCTCTCACGCTCCGAGACTGTGTTAAACAATCTGGTCTAAAAGTCCACCGTCCTCTCTCATAGACACCTCCATACCTCCACAGGTACGCTTCCCTCCAAAGTATCAGAGCAATGAGGCCAGTGTCTTTATTTTTGTATAGACTGAAAACATTTAGGTTTGGCATCAATATGAGAAAAAAGAATCAACGCTTAAGCTTTTATTTCCAGGTATTTCCATCTGGATCTGAGACACAGTTCAGCACCTTTTGTCTGAACCCACCCATTTTTCTTGTAAGCAGAAGTATTGGAACAGATAAAATGGATTAAAGTGAATAAGACTTCATGTTTAGATGCAGATCCTTTGCTTGCAATAACTGCATCAAGCCTGTGACCCACTGACATCACTAAACCTTTGCATTCTTCTTCTGTGGTTTTTTTTTCCAGACTTGCACCGCAGCCTGTTTCAGTTGTTTGTTTGTTTTGTTTTTTTGGGTGGGGGGGTCCCCTCCCTTCAGTCTCCTGTTCAGCAGCTAAAATGCTCCACAGGGTTTAAGTGTGCAGACTGACTGGACCAGTCTGAAACCTTGCCGCCCCTCATGGACTCCTGTGTGTGTTTGGGTCGTTATCCTGCTGCTGCTGAATCCAGTTTGGCTCCATCTTTCTTTAAACCGACAGACAAAATGTTTCTGTAGACTTCTGAGTTCATCGTACTGCTGACATCCTGGTGACATCATCAATGAAGATTAATGAGCCCATCCCAGAAGAAGCCATGCAGCCCAAACCATGACATCACCTCTGCTGTGTTTCACAGATGAGCTCGTATGTTTGGGATCATGGGCAGATCCTTTCTGATCTTCTCTAATGTCAAACCCAAATGTTTTCAGCCTACAGCAACAATAAAGGGACTGGCCTCACTGTTCCAATACTTTTAGAGCGGAGTGTATGACATCTGGACCAACTGCCTGTCAACTCCTCATCCTCCTAATAGCTGCCCTCACTTCCTCCTTAGTAATCCTCTGCACTTCCTGATTCACAAACTGTCCTCCATCCATCCCTCTCTCTCTCATTTTCTTTATCAGCTCCTTGAAGTGCTCCTTTCATCCTTCTCAGTACACACTCTGCACTCGTTAGCACATTTCCATCTATGTCCTTAATCACTCTAACCTGCTGCACATCCTTTCCAGGTTGATAGCTCTACTAGCTCTACTTTCCCAGTTATCTGGAAACTCTTCCCTACCACCCAGAGCCCGTCTCCACTCCTCTGTGAACTCTGTGCAACATTCTTCCTTCTTCAACTTCCACCATTTAATCCTTGCCTCTGCCTTCACTTGCTTCCTTTTTTTGACATCCAAAGCTGTCCTGCAGACTACCATCAGATGCTACCTAGCTACCCCAGATAAAACCAAGGCAGCTCCTCGTGGCACAGCAAAGCTGTTTGGCACAACAGAGCATGCAGACAATAATTTTGCTTGTTTAAGCTGCCGCACAGGTTATAAAAAAAAAAAAAAGATAAAACAACTCTCTGAACCATCATTAGCAGCCATGATAAACGCATCAGTCATTGAATATCTTTTGTCACTGACTGAATTCAAAGTCAGTCAAAAATAAACGTGTTGGTATTTTGATATGTTTGGTGCCTCAGACTAGCTGATAAAATCACATAGAACCGGACCATGTTTGACTTTATCATGCTTTATAGTCTAAGCAAGAACAACAAGAGAATACTCATGATTGTGACCTTTTTCCCCTCAGGTGTGGTGTCCACTATGAAACATGTAGTGTCAGCTTTGGCTGGGATGTATGGCCTCTTCCTGTTCTTTGAGCAGCACATGCAGTGGATTCTGCTGCTCACTGTGCTCTGTTATCTCGTTCTGTGGCTCTGCCAGCACTCCAGGAGCCGAGGTCTCTTCCTCTCAGGTGTCATCCTCATCTACCTCCTAACAGGGTGAGCAACACAGACAAAAACACTTCTGTCCCTGGAAAAACTCTTCAGTGTTCTCTGAACATCTATGCAGAGAGGAGGCTGGCAGCAGTTCTGGAGACTAACATTCATTAACCTGCTGCTGGTTATTTTTAGGCTGTAGTTTGTCTGCTCACACTGTTTTATAACAATTGCAGATAAAAAAAAAAAAGTTTCATGACCTTTAAAAACAATATCATGCATGATGTTTTCATTGGTATTCAACTTGTATGTGGATCAGGAATGAATCCATATGCAGTCAAGGAAAAAGATTCCAATGGAAGCAGTAAGGGTTGGAATTAAGAGCTGCCGCAGCTACATCTCAGGATCCACGGGCCTCGTGTTATAGTTCATGACAGTACAATTAGAGAGAGACTAAACAAGAATGGCTTGTTTGCCAGGAGAAAGCCTCTTCTCCTTAAAAAGAGCGTGACAGCACAGCTTAGGGTTGCAAAGTTGCATCTGAGCAAACCACAAGACTTCAGCAGTGTCCTTAGGACAGACAGGACCAAGGTGCAAGACCAAGTGGCTGTACTCAGGAGACAGAGCAGGTCATCTACTAATCAGAAGGTTGGTGGTTCAATTCCTGGCTGCTCCAGTCTGCGTGCCAAAGTATCCTTGAGCATGATACTGAACCCTGAATTGCTCCTGATGCGTTGATCAGGGTGTGAATGTTACATAGATGTAGAAAGGTGTGTGTGTGTGTGTGTGAGAGAGAGAGAGAAGGGGTGAATGAGACATGCTGTATAAAGTGCTGTAGAGTAGGAAAGTCCATTTAGCATTTACTTAGCTTGACAGAGCTAACTCTTAATTGAGAGCAATAATGTCTCAGTCACGCGAGTAAAGGAGGACAGAAGCCTTCTATCTGCCTGGTGATTGTACTGAATTTATTGGCAACTTGTGGTCTCTGAATGGTTGCTGAGAGTTTGAGGGTGCTGCACGCTCACGTCTGCCATTGCACAGGTCGATAGAAAGCAACGGCTCTGCAAACAGTCGCCACTCTAAATTGGACTGACTGCGGTCACTCGGAGAGAACTCCACTCAGCCGGCTGCAGCTGGTGTGTTCTGCTTACAGTCCTGTAGAGCAGGAAGGCTGCTGAGCACAAATATGAGAGTTAGCTGTCAATTTCTGTCCGTGCAGCAGCAACAGATGTGTTATTTCCAGCGATGCATCACAGTTAATCAGAAACAGATTGCATGCCAACTTGAGCCCATTCAATCGCAGCCTGACTCTATCTTATGGCAACATTTATGGCAGGTTTGAGTGACAAGTGTAAACGGACCAAACTGTAAAGTTTGCATCAGTTGCAGATGGCTGTTTAAACCTTCTTATATATGTACGTGATTATTTTCTGGCTGTGTTCTTCCTGCACGCCCTCGTCTTCAAAAAGATGTGTGGGGACGTGTTAGCAAGCTGAACTGCTTTGAATCCAGTTTCTTAGAGAATGAAAGACCATCTACAAAATAATGGCTCGTCGCTGTTGTGTTATAAGACAGCTGAGACAAATGCATGTTATATTCATCACATTCAAAGTAGCTATTGTAAAATCATTTACAAAAAGTTAAAACTTCAGAATTATAATGGGAAGTAACATCCAGTTTGACTTTGTATTTAATGCCTATGTGAGGTCTGAGAACTATGGCCCGGATCTATTTTTGTGTAATACCACTTTGTACCTCAGGAGGGGGCAGTCAGTCACTAAGGAGACCACCTTCTTCTTCACCAGCATACATCCAAAAGCCTTTTAGCCCACCCACTGATAAAATGCTGCTTCCAGGTGTTGAGAGTTTACTTACATTTCACAGAAGGTATTTACAAAAAGTACTTTGTAAATTTTACGTGTTCCACTTAAATGTATGATCTAAATGTTGTCTACATGAGAAAGTCCAGTTGCAGTCAGTGTTGTGATGCCTAAACCCAGAGACCGAGATACAGAAGTGCGTCCGTTAGCTGCTGCATTTCCTTTAACATTTACTCAGACGTAGTGCAGCACCTTCGTGCTTCTAGGGCCAAATTGATGGCTTGTAATGTTGTTTTTCTGTCCCTTCTTTTTAGCGAGTTGCATTTAATTGACATGGTGACCTGGCATAAAATAAGAGGTAAATATTACATCATTTTTTCATTTTATTCAAAATTAGTTTTTTGGTGATTTTCTGTATTTTTATGCAAATTTAATTTCATGTCTTGGAGAAGGACCTCACTATTATTGACATAAAACATGCAGTGTTGGCTACACTAGTTCATAGATTTGTGTTGAAGTGTTGAGTGTGTGTGTGTGTGTGTGTGTGTGTGTGTGTGTGTGTGTGTGTGTTCGGTTTTCATGTGTAAAGTTAAATGATAGAGTTCTGATGGAAATTTGAGTGAACAGGATGAATGGACAACAGGTTTTGGGGGAAAGAATAAAATGAAACTTTTGGAATGTGCGCCTGGCATTCTGGCTGAAATGGAGAAAATGTAAAACAGGGCAATGCCTCGTATACAACTACAGCTGCGGTCAGAAGTTTTTCACACTCATCATAGGTATGAATGTAATTTTGGGCTTTTAACGATTACTTTGAATTATTTTCAGGGTGAAATGACTGTGCAGCTTACTTTTGTAATGACTTTAAAAAAACAAGAATTAAGTGCACAAGTTTAAATTTATTATTCTCTAATCCACACAGCATAAAGTGTATAAATATAGGTTCAGAGATGCACAGCGCTCTGTCCATGAATCGCCACCTTATTGTGGTGGAGGAGTTTTTGTGTCCCAGGGGCTCTGTTGTCTGGGTGCTTTTGCCCCCTGGTAGAGTCTGCCAAGGCAAATTGGTCCCGGGTAAAGGGCCTGATGAAGAGTGATTCAGGCACCCCTCATGAGAGGAAGAGTATTCGTTTCCTGAGGAAGAGTGTGTGTTGGGAGGCGGTCAGGGCCGGAGGTGGTCTGGTCCCCAGCTATCGGGTGGGGAAGGAGCCTGAGCTAGTGCGTGAGGTTGAATTCAATTCAGTTTTATTTATATAGCGCTGAATCACAACAAACAGTCGCCTCAAGGTGTTTTATATTGTAGGTAAAGACCCGACAATAATACAGAGAAACCCCAGAATGAGCCCCCAGCAGCACTTGACAAAAGTAAATGAACTTTGTGGGAGGTTTGAGTCCCATTACATCAGTTTTAAAACTAAGAGAGAATTTGATGAAAAGAACATCACACAACAGTCAAGCTTGGTGGCGGTACTGTGGCGGTACTGTGGCGGTCTGCTTGGCTGCTTCAGGACCTGGATGACTTGGTCTAATTGATGGAACCAGGGATTCTACTCTATCAGAAAATTACTTTGTGCCCTGAAGCTCAAGCTCACGGGTTATGCAACAGGACAGTGAGTGGAAACACACAAAGGAGTCCGTCCCTAAATGGCTCAAAAATGAAGGTTCTGGAGTGGCCTGCTAGTGGACTTAAACTCGATGCGCTGGCACGACCTTAAACAGGCTGTTCATGCTCAAAAAGACTCACCTCACATAGGGTCAGGTAGGTTTGGATGACGTTTTCCTTAATAAATGAAATCATTTAAAACTGCATTTTGAATTTACTCAGGTTATTTTTGCCTGATATTAAAATTTGATGATTTGAAACATTTAAGTGTGACAAATATGCAAAAAACTAAGAAATCTCCCATCATAGGGATTTAAGCAGAGGATGAAGAAGGGCATTCCTACATTCACAATGGTTGAAAAAGGGCAGCTCCAGAGGTTAGAAAAGCTAAGAATAAATTTGGACTTGATGCAGTGGATGTTCACTGTGGAAGAAATGCTCATAATGCAAAGACTAATATATAAACTAAGGGTGCGAGAGGCGCAGAAACTTGGACACAACTGTGTTTTCCAACAGGACGAAGATCCCAAACACTCATCAGACTGGTTTTGGAGAGGATGAAGCAGGCTAACGTTAATGACCTTCCCAAAGCCCCGACCTCTACCCTGATCAAAATTTGTGGGCTGTGCTCAAAGCCGGGCTCGTCCCAGGAAACCAACCAATTTAAATGAACCCTGCCAAGAAGAGTGGCCAAATGTCCAACCAGAATTATGCCAGAGGTTTGTTGATGGCTACCAAAAGCATCCGGTGGGGGTGCAACTTGCTAAGGGACATTTAACCAAATATTAGTGGGGCTGCATGTATATATGTGAGTCTGCATGTACATTTATGACCCTGTGTGGATCAGAGAAAATCCAAAATTCAAACTTGCACCCAAATCTTGTTTTTTAAAGTCATTAAAGATGTTTGCTGTACAACCAGCCTGGGAAAATACAGCTCACAGAAATCGTTAAATTAACATGACACTCATGCCTGTGAGGAGTGTGTGTGTGTGTGTGTGTGTGTGTGTGTGTGTGTGTGTGTGTGTGTGTGTACTTCCAGCCACAGGCGTACGTGCAAGTGAAAGCACCAACAAGTCTGTAAGAAAGGTTTGACTGTAGTTACGATGCAGTTCATAGACTGGGAAGAAACATTGTGTACTATAGTATCCATTATATTGTCTGTGTCGTAGTCTATTGGTCACTATTGGGTAACAATGTTACTGTATGTACTGTTTGAAGACAAAGGGTCAGCCCTTTGAGATTCCTGCAGTGCTTCCTCATTAAAGTCACTAATAGAGTCTAATACAGCCTGAATATATTATCACATTAACACGTCATTGTTGAGCACATCCTCAGATGATGAGGATCCATGGATACATCTGGTTACCGTGACGGTGTCACCGTGACAGAAATCAAACTTTAGGGGGAGCACTTGGCTGTTGCTTGGAGTAGCAGTAATAACTTGAATAAAGATGAGGATACATAAAAGGTGATGTTATGGAAAATGACCGTGTGTGTGTGTCTTTGAGGCTCTCAGATGGTGGTGGCCATGAAGGCCATCTCTGTGGCCTTCGACCTGGATCGAGGAGCGCTGAGTGGCCTGCCCTCCCCAGCTGAGTTCCTGGGCTACATTTTCTTTGTGGGTACTGTTTGCTTTGGCCCTTGGATCAGCTTCTCCACTTACAAGAATGCTGTTGAAGGCACAAAACTGGTGAGTAATTGGCAGTTCTAGCTTAACCTGTATGTTTTGTAGTCTTGTGTGGCACGATGATGATGATGATGATGATGAGGGGGGGATTTGGTTCTCAGAGCTGGTCGTGGCTGCGTCATTCCATCGTCAGCCTCCTGAAGAGTCAGATCTGTTTGCTGATCTCCACCTGCGTCGCACCGTACCTCTTCCCGTGGTTCATCCCGATCCATGGAAACTCCGTTACAAAGAAGTAAGAGATTTCATTTCAGTCGCTGCTGTTTTCCACCCAGAGCAGCTGTTCCAGTACACTGCTTTGACACTCTACTGTCTGTCTTTCTTTCTCTGCTTCCAAGATACATTTGAGAAAGGTAAGGCTTCCCCTCAGGTATTAAAATTTAAGATCATTTCTTTAATCTGGAGTTTGCCATGCCGGCAGGTAAACAAACTATTCACTCACGTTCTGTGACGATACCTCACTTTACTGTCACTCTTTATATAATTGACCTGTTTTATTTGTCTTCTCCCACCCGTGTCATAACTCAGTGTTTCCAGTTCATTTTCAGTGTGCCATACAAATAAAAACCAATGACATCTGCACTGGTTTCATTAGTAACACTTCAGAGTCCTCTTTGAAACCTTTCTGCTGGTGAATGAAGGCCGTGCACCAGAGCACACAGCACTGACATAAAATCTAATAATAAAGTAGATTGATGGATGTCTTGAAAAAATGCAAGAAATTTGACAGTGTTATTAAATGAAAAAGATTTTGCTACAAACTAAAAAATGAGGCCGTAGATTCACTACTGTTTTATGTCAAACCGACTGGATTCAGGAAGGAAGCAGGAATCGTTGAAGGATGCTGTCAGACAGGAGGTGATGAGGAGACAAGGAGTCTCATCTGTTTAGTTCATAAATAGGGTTGAGAATCATGCAGTAAGTCACAATCAATACATTGGCCATTTGCACTGCAGCTTTCCTCTGCTGCTTTCCCGTTAGTGATTCCAGTTCTGTTCATGTTGATGAAGAGGTCATACAAGAGCAACTGAATTGGTTTAGATTTAGATAGGCTTAGAAAAATGGTGCAGGCGTATCAATAATCGCATCGCAAGAGAAAGCAATATGAGATCAGATGCGAGGAGTCCCATCAGAACTCTTCATATGTTGGACATCGGTCCACCTCTTATTTTGACTTGCAAATAAATATTGTGTTGAACAAAAAGTTGCCGAGTACTTTGGGAAAGATCTTTCAGAACATCTAATTACAGGATTTATTTGGCTTTAACGAGCCAAATACTCATGTGACAACAAGATGATGACGTGTGTATCTGACTTGCTTGTGGTGTGTTGCATAGGTGGCTGAATGCTTATGAAAATGCAGTGTCCTTCCACTTCAGTAACTACTTTGTGGGTCACCTCAGTGAAGGTACCAGCATGCTGGCTGGAGCAGGATTCACTGAAGAAAAGGACAACACGAGATGGTGAGTTTAGCTGAGCTGCTCTGTCACTCGATCTCTCTTCACCCGGGACATTTTTAATCACCGTTAAAGCCGTTAAAGCCTCTAAACCTCTCGAATAATCTGTTGTAAAACAAGAGCATCACTCGGTGTGATGCTTTCAATAGGTTAAAATGACTTAAGCACAGCAGGCTTCTGGTCTAGTTAATTATACGATGGCAGCACGTGCAACAGGCTCCACACAGCAGCATTTAAAAGTTGCCTCAAATACCTTGATTACATTTTTCAAATGGTGCTAAGACTATTCTAGATCCAGTGGATCCCTGATCCAGCACACCTGAGTCAAATGGCTGAATTACCTCCTCAGTGTGCAGTCACAGTCTCCAGAGTTCTGCTAATGACTTCTATATTTGACTCAGGGGTGTTGAAGCAGGGACACATCTAAAACCTGCAGGACACGGGCCCTCGAGGCCTGGAGTTGAATACCCCTGCTGTAGGTTGTGAGATAAAATGTTATTGAATATTTGAGGCATTATATGAGAACTTAAGTGTCTCTTAATCTATGTGATATATCAATGTTTGATAATCTTTCTGATAAAAACTTGAGATAATTGGAAATGCTCCAGTGCTAATTGCTTCCCAGTGTTTGATTTGGTATGACTCGGGTCTAAGCATAGTTTAACAAAGTGGGAATGGGCTGGGAAGCGATGGCCCTTGTGGGAATGGTCTGGCATTGGACTGAGGAGGGCAGGGCATGCTCGTGGTGGTCTGGGCTCTCAGCGAGCTTCCCGTGTGATTCGGTTCCTGCTCGGGATACTCAGGATTTATTGGCTGCTGAGAGGGACAGGGTGAGTAACTTCCCCCCCCTTCCTGGCCTGCCATTGATGCTCTTTTACATAACATAAAGCATACATCATTAACTATATACAGTGACTCAGGGAGTTAGTATTATAAGCTGGGTATTTAACCATTAATAACTATGTACAGCGTTACTGGAATGGCATCACATACAGTCTTGAAGCCATTGCAGGTTTTCCATTGAGACACAGTAACACGAGTCATCAAGGATCTCATAAAGGTCATTAACTGGGCATGTTTGATGCTGCTGAAGCGGTTTGCTGTGACTCACTCACTGTGACGTCTGTACTTTGGCTGATTCTTACCAGAAACTGGGGCATAGCCACCGTCCCGGGCACGGTGAACTGGTTTTTTCATAGAGGTTTCATGAATCACTCTTCGTGTGGTCCCTCAGAACCACTTTGCCTTCGGAGACCCTCCCAGGGGCAATTCCCCCACCCAGACAACATGGCCTCTGGGTTCACTGGGACACCTAAACCTTCCACTGTGATAAGGGGCGAATCACACAATTGTATGATCAAAATTAAAATGATCAACCAATGAAAAAAGGATGCAGCTGGAACATTTTACCCAAATTTCATCACAGCAACTCTAAATGGTTCTCAGTGGTTTGTGTGGCCCCCACGTGCTTGTATGCATGCCTGATAACATCAGGGCTCCTAGTGAGATGATGGAGGGTGTCCTGGAGGATCTCCTCTCAGATCTGGACCAGGACATCACTGAGCTCCTGCACAGTCTGAGGTGCAACGATGGACTGAAACACAATGCCCCAGAGGTGTTCTATAGGAGTCAGGTCAGAACAAACAGAGCAGACAGAAACTTAGTGCTTGGAGCCTAAAAATAAAACAAATAAAACAAGGCATGAGCATGGACTGACTTACTCTCCAAATAAGCACTGAATGATTGGATCTCTATTCTGCAGAACTGTATATCCATGTGTTTACTGTGCAGGGATATGAGAGTGGTGAAGCCTCTCAGTGTGGAAGTGCCTCGCTCCATGGTGATGGTGGTCACGTCCTGGAACATCCCCATGTCTCGCTGGCTTAAAACCTGTAAGTTGCAACCTTCACTATCTGTTCCAGATTGTTGGACTTAAGTTAAGCAAAGTTGGTTGGACAGATGGACTCAATAACAGAAACTCGAACAGTTACAGGGCTGCCTCCTAACTGACCCTCTCAGCATTTCTGTTTCCATTGTGGTGTAGGAGTCAGATGTGGAAGGATGGGTATTCTAGTACATTGGACAGCAAAGAGTGGCTAAAGCACCCAGGAAGCAGGTCTTAGCACCACCAGCACCAAATTCAATTGAGAGTAGCTTTCCACCGCTGGACGCGGCTCTAGAAGATTAAGGAAATGAGCAATAATGAGTATGATGCTGAACTGCTGATGTTTACCATGACTAAATGTCTCGAGGTCACTAACAGCACAGAGTTTGGGCCAGAAAAGGTGTTAAGCTGTGAGATGGAGAACAGCTGTCTGAGAGGTCATACCAATGAGAGCGTAGCCAACCACAGTTACATTTGTTCACATGCAGCAATGGAGGATTGAGCCAGCTGTGGATATAGATGGACAGATATCATCCAAACAACGGCTTTAAAGAATTTCTCATTGTTATTCCTTTTTATATGTCCTAGTTTTCAAGGTTTTTTTATAGATGTAATTGTCATTAAATCCTCTGTTTAAACTGGTGTCCTCACTGAGGTTGAAATCTCTTTTCCAAGGGAGACCTGCATGCAAAAAACTGAGACAACCACATAACACACTATACGTGATCACATCAGAAATGTTCGCCAAATGGATTCTTACCAGAAACTTTGTAACCAAATATCATAGAGACAGCTAAACCCAACTCGAGCATAAGGAATCTATTCCAATATATATTTGTATGGTAAAATTAAGCTGGAAGGACTGAAATGTGAAAAACACTTTGGACACATATATTAAAATACACACATGTACATGCACAACAAACCATTCATTATTATACTATCACTATTGACAAAAAGAGAGGAGACTGGGCAGAAGATGTTAAATTTTCATTGGGAGTGACCAGGATGGATCATAAACGAGCTCATCAGAGGGACAGCTCGGGTTGAGCAGTTTGGAGATGAAGGTAGAGAGGCTGAGATGGTTTGGACATGTGCAGAGGAGGGACGGTGGATATTTGGGACAAAGGATGCTGAAGATGGAGCCGTCAGGTAAGACAAAGGTATCTTAGTGAGGGAGGGCATGCAGGGGGTTGGTGTGACAGAGGAGGATGCTGGGATAGGGTGAGATGGAGGCAGATGACCCGTTGTTAGCAGCCCAAAGAGGATGATGAATTTGTGCTCTACATTGTCATAATGTTGTATGTTCTCTGTGTTCTGTCCTCCGTCTTCTTCAGATGTCTTTAAAAACGCCATGAAGCTGGGAACTTTTCCAGCTATCCTGGTGACATACACAGCCAGCGCCTTATTGCATGTTAGTATACGTCCACACTTCTGTCCACAGCCCTTTACAGCACAGTGGACTGTTTTTGATATGCAGTAAACTGAAGCCATGTTTGACAGTAGTGCATTTACCATCCCTCCAGCTTTTGTGCCACACTCTGCTAAACACACGGGCCGCTAGGCTTGGGCGCTATCCACCTTCTGCATTTCACCGAGCTGTTTGATGGTATTCGTTAAAATAAAATAATATTTTTTTATTATATTATACATTTTAAAACGTTACATTATCAGTATTCTGTGTCAGTAGGCACAGCTTGCTAACTGTTAACAGCTGCTTTGATCAGTAAAGGCTGCAGCTGTAAAAGTCAGTGAGTGGTTATATGTGACTTTATAGGAATAAACTGATAACTTCACCAGAGCATGGGGACGTTAACCAGCACAGACCGCATGCACGCATGCGCGCGCGCACACACACACACACATACACACATACACTTTTTGACTATTTAACTAGTTTAGATTCTAATTTCCATTTTATTGACTGGGAGCTTGAACTCCAGGCACTCAGAAAGGTGAACAGAGCTGCAGGTCACCTGTTGGTTCACCTTTATTTGGCTACAACTGTTTAGAGGCAAATAATCTACACAACTCTATCCGTGCAAGGCAGCTAGGCCTCATCAGCACCACTTAACCCAAAATACAGGTTACTAGCTGCACTCAGTTTACTGCTTGCAGTGTCCATGTTTCACTGAGCTCTGTAGAGGCTCCTGGTAGCATTTTCTTGCAGGGCACCACAATAAATGGAGATTTCTAGACGATGCTGCCCAAGCCTACAGGCCGCCCATTTACAGTTCTGTTTTTCTCTGTTAAACAGTAACTCTGCATTTGAAGGAAGACACGGATGAAAATTGCATTTGATGACTTAATTCTGTTTTGTTCTTCAGGGTCTCAGTTTTCACCTGGGAGCTGTTCTGCTTTCTCTTGGCTTCATCACATATGTTGAACATGGTATGTATAACATTATGCTTGAGTTAACTGCTGAAGGTGAAAGAGAACTTTGATTTATACCGACACAAACTGAAGTGCAGAAGTGGCACTTCAGTTCAATTCAATTGTATTTATATACTAAATGAAGGATACTAATGAAGGAATTATATCCTTAAACTTAGTTACAGCACTTTCAGAAATACTTCTACTGTAATAAAACTTATTCCCCACTGCTGTGTAATCCATTAGAGTAAATGTGAATGTTACTAAGAAATGAT
>JAVDPK010003109.1:336069-347030 GCA_034780415.1 Cichlasoma orientale | reverse complement strand
AACCATGACGGAGCCTCCACCGTGTTTTACAGATGGCTGCAGACACTCACTGTTGGACCGCTCTCCTGATCTCCTCCATACATACTGATGATTTGAGCCAGAAATTTCAAATTTGGATTCATCACTCTGTAATGTGTCATACCTCGGCCTCCCCGTTTCCCTTCCTTAAGAATGGTTTCTTGACAGCTACAGAGACCACGTCTGAGGAGGCTTCAGTGAACAGTAGCTGGATCAGCTGAAGGTCCAGATGCATCTCTGAGGTCCTCTGTCATGTCTTTGCTGGATTCTTTTTCTATCTCTTACAGATGTGACTTTCAGACCCTGTTCATCTGCTGTAGTTCTTTCTAACCCTTCTTTTGACTTCCACTTGTCCAGTTTTCTCACATTTCTAAGAAAATAAGTGGTAAATGGACTAGTTCTTATACAGCGCTTTCCCACTCTGAGCATTCAAAGCGCTTATACAATAACGCAAATACTGCACACCATGTCGATATATGTGAGGTCTTCAGCTAATAACACTTTCAGAATCACCTTGTTGGTGCAAAAACATTATTTTATGCCTGTTTTCTGTGTTATCTTTGGCATTTTTCATAGATTCAACAGAAGAGAACAAATTACATGTTTGTGCAACAGGCCACATAAAACTGCCAGATATACTGCAAGAGCCTGAAGATACGATTTAAAATGGGTTCTTTGCTAAGTTGTCTGTCACGTGTAAACACAGCACTGGTTCATCCCTTGAGTTTAGTTGTACTTTTATGGTTGAACAATTCATTGGTCAGTATCGAATGGTCGGGTACAAGAACTGGACTGAAGGAATGAAAAAGCAGCCAAAGAAAAGCCTGGAGAACTATTGCTCAAGAGCACTTTGAAAAGTCTGGCTCTTTGGGAGGAGAATACAAAGAAATGAGGGTGGCTCAAAACTTTTGCACAGACTGTAAATATTGTGTGGCAGCTGTTTGGATATTTAGAAGACCTGCTGTCTTTGTGGACATGGGAACTGGGTGAATACATTAAAATTTAGGAACAGCCGATGTTTGCCCCAAAAAACTGACGTTGTGTGTTTTTCAGGAAGAGGAGTTGTACTTTGTAAAGTGGAAGGGCTTCCCAGAATCGGATAACACTTGGGAACCCAAGAGGAACCTAAAATGCCCCAAACTGATCAAGCAGTTCCATGTGGACTTGGATCAGGAGCTGAGGCGCCACAAGAGACGCTACATCCCAAAAAAGCTCGATAAAGAAGTTTCCTCATTTCTGGTCCAAAAGGCCAAACTCCGTCAGAGTCTGCAGCGCTGGGAGGACCATTTGAATCGGACTCGCAATCATCCAGGTCGCATTTTTGTCATAAACGAAGTGGACCTAGAGGGTCCTCCAAAAAACTTTACCTACATCAACAACTATAAAGTAGGTCAGGGCATTGTGTTAGATGAGATGGCTGTGGGTTGTGAGTGTAAGAACTGTTTAGAAGAGCCAGTGAATGGCTGTTGCCCTGGGGCCTCTCTCCAGCGCATGGCCTACAACGACAGGGGGCAGGTCCGGATCCGGCCCGGACAGCCCATATACGAGTGTAACTCCCAGTGCCTTTGTGGGCTCGACTGTCCCAACAGAGTTGTGCAAAAAGGAATCCAGTTCGATCTGTGCATCTTTAAGACGGAGAACGGCCGGGGATGGGGAGTCCGCACGCTGCAGCATATTAAGAAGAACACATTTGTCATGGAGTACATCGGAGAGGTGAGACCTGATAAAGTCATTTTTAAGGTTTCCTGTTTCATTTAAAAACATGCCACACCATTCTTCACTGCCATTTGCCACTGCAGAGCACGACCAATCAAAAGCAGAAAGACCTGCACGATAATGGAACAACACCCTGAGTGGTGTTTTATAGAAAGGTGGTACTCTGCACCAGGGCTGATATTTTAATACTGTCATTCCAATTTTTCTCTGAAATGTGTAATATAACTCATCTCACGGTGCCGCAGCAGTAAGTAACCTATTTGGAGTCATTGTGTCAGTCCTCAAAGACAAAGGAAGAGGCGAGGGGGAAGGTGTGTTAGGAGGGAGTGGGCAGGTGAGAGCAGGGACATTAAATGTAGGGTCTATGACTGTAAAGGGAGAGAGCTGCTGATGTGATGGAGAGAAGGAAGGTAGATATGTTGTTGGTGCAGAGAAGGTGGAAGGGACGAGAAGCCAGGAGCATTGGGGGTGGATTCAAACTGTTTCTTCATGGTGGAGAGAGGAAGAGAAATGGAGAAGGGGTAAGAGTATGTGAATACTGTTGTGTAGGTGAAGAGAGCGTCAGACAGGCCATGAGTAGTGGTGGGGTGGGGGGTTGAGAGGGTGGAAGGAGTACTTTGAGGAGCTGATGAATGAAGAAAATGAGAGGAAGAAGGATGAAGGACAGTTAGTGAATCAGGAAGGAAGTGAGGACAGCTATGAAGAGTGGAAAGGTGGTTGGTCCAGATGCCATACCTGTGGAGGTATGAAGGTGTCTATGAGAGAGGACAGTGGACTTTTAGACCAGATTGCTTAACACAGTCTTGGAGCGTGAGAGGATGCCTGAGGAATGGAGAAGAGTACTGGTACCAGTTTCCAAGAACAAGGTCGATGTGCAGAGCTGTAGTAACTGCAGAGGGGTAAAGCTGATAGCATGAAGCTGTGGGTAAGAGCTATTGAAGCTGGGTTAACAAGAGAGGTGGCGGTGAGTCAGCAGCAATCTGTCTTGATGCTGAGAAAGAGCAGGTGGTCCGCTGGCCCACTTCCAGCATGTTTTTTCCAGCAGTGGTTGAACATGAATATCTCAAAAAGTGTTTAAGAGAAAAGGCTGAAATTTTCTCTGGTCTTTCTCACCATACAAATGAACCAGCATCTGTAATGTGGGACAGATGTGCATCAGAATATGTTTAGTTAAAATATGAAAAATAATTCAAGCAGTCCTGCAAACTCCCACATTTGACACACACATGAAAAACTTCCCTTTGCAAAAGACAACTAGTGCCAATCCTGAATGGTATATAGTTGTATTTCACAATAATACCAAATAAAAGATGTAGAACATTTTAACATCAACTTTGTCATCACAAAATGAATAAATGCTGTTTTCATTCAGCTTTCATTGAGTAAATATGACACGTTGTAGCTCAGGATATTTAATAGCAACGTAAAGTCGATGCTGCTATACGGATCTGAAACCTGCAGAGAAACATCCTCCTCCCTCGGTGTCATCCAGTCATTTGTAAACAGATGCCTGAGACAAATTTTAGGGATAAGATGGCTCGAGAAAATAACCAATGATGATTTATGGGAAAAAAACAACCAGCTACCCATTTTACACACTATTAGAATCAGGCGCTGGAAATGGATAGGACACATGCGCCGTCCAGAACAACATCACACGTCAGTCGTTGGAATGGGATCCTCAGGGCCAAAGAAGGAGAGGTCGGCCCAAAAACACCTGGAGGCGAAACCTGGAAGCCCAGCTGATATCTGTTGGGCTGTCCTGGGGCGAGATTAAGGCCATATCTAAGAATAGAGTCAGACACTGTAGATGCCCTATGCCCCCCCCATGGGACAAAGTGGAACAGATAGTACCACAAAAACAAGTATAAGTAGATAGTCCTGCCCAAAGAGAACAACATCCTGCAGTTTTCCAGTGTTTTTCTAATTCTAAGTTAAATGTTAAATATATACATATTTTTCATTTGTAAGCGTGCACATTGCTGTGCAGTCTGATCATTCGGGTTAAGATGCACTAAGAGGCATTAAAAATGCAACAACCAGTCTATCACAGGCCAACAGAGAGCGACAGAGAGCCACACACACTCATATCCACACCGACAGTTATTTTATTTTGTCTTTTGGCCATAACCTAACGAGCATGTCACTGGACCGTGGGAGAATAAAGTCCACAGAAAGGCCTCAGCTGACACAGACATTTGAACCCAGCACCACCTTTCTGCAGCAGTGCCAACTACTGCCACCCCAATTTGGGGCAGATCCTGCATTTCTTGTTTCTTACAGCAGTGTGAGTACACTGTCTATCATCCACTGCCACCTAGTGGTGGAAGTTTTAATTTGTGTGAGTAAAGTTCTTTTTTTTTCCTCCAAAGAAAGAAAAACTCCGTCCATCCATCCATTTTCTTCCACTTATCCGGGGCCGGATCACAGGGGCAGCCTAAGCAGAGAAGCCCAGACCTCCCTCTCTCCAGCCACCTCCTCCAGCTTATCCAGGGGGACCCGAAGGCATTCCCAGGCCAGCTGACAGATATAATCTCTCCAGCGTGTCCTGGGTCTGCCCCAGCGCCTCCTCCCGTTAGGACATGCCCAGAACACCTCTGCCAAGAGGAGCCCAGGAGGCATCCTAATCAGATGCCTGACCTACCTGAACTGGCTCCTTTTGATGTGGAGGAGCAGCGGCTCTACTTTGAGCCCCTCCCTATCTCTAGGGAGGCCAGCCACCCTTCGGAGAAAGCTCATTTCTGCCGCTTGTTTTTTGCGATCTTGTTCTTTCGGTCACTACCCAAAGATCATAACCGTAGGTGAGGGTAGGGACGTAGATTGATCGGTAAATCAACAGCTTTCACACTCAGCTCCCGCTTCACCACGACAGACAGCATCAGCCCCAAGCCGTCTGTCAATCTCCTGCTCCCTTCTCCCATCACTCGTGAATAAGACCTTGAGATACTTGAATTCCTCCACCTGGGGCAGCAACTCGTCCCTGAGCCAGAGTGGGCACTCCACCCTTTTCCGGCTGAAGACCCCTCTGCTGCGAACTGTTGCACTGTGAGCTGGAGGCCACCACCCGATAAAGCCAACAGGACCGCATCATCTGCAAAAAGCAGAGATGAGATTCTGGGGCCACCAAGGTGGAAGCCTTCCTCCACTCGGCTACGCCTAGAAATTATGAACAGAATGGGAGACAAAGGGCAGGGCTGTGGGTGCTTTTCCTCCAACATGCTGCACACAAGTGTTTCTAATCATGTTCATGTTCTGATGTCACTGAAGAGCCTTCATTAATATTGTGTAACACACAAAGATTCAAATGTATCACAAAGGAATGTGATATTAGACAAAGGTTTGATGCTTGATGGCATAATTAGCCTGTAAAATGAAGATGTTAATGGTCACAGTGTGTGCAGAATGATCCATACTCCCATATGCAAAATTATTAGTAAGCCCTTTTAATTATCCATAGCTTTTAGTTACATACCTTTCAAGACATTCATCCCTTCAGTCACTGCATACACAATTGTGTACATCACTTTCTACAGTTATATATTGTACTATACTATTATTTTTCTGACATCTCCTCCCTAAGAGATTATGTAGGCAGATGGTGTATGGTGACTGAAGGGGCTAAGCACTAAACATGCACTGTGCTTGATACTTGATGCTACTGAATTAGCTCAGTCTGAAGCCTCACACAGCTCTCTGTGACCCTGTTCGGGTTTCACTTTTGAAAGTTGGTGAATTTTTAAAGTATGAAAAGATCCAATTGAACCCTGCTGACAGCCTAATGAATGATGTCACCCCAAACTGCAGCCTGAAACACTCACACAGCACCTTGAATTGGTGCTATATAAATAAAGGTTCAATAGAAAAATCGACCTACATTCATTCTTATGTGACTTTAATCTTCAATAAAGAGAAGAGTGTATGTAGAAAGCAGCAGCAGAGGCCAGGTCTTAGGGAAAAGTGTGTTCACTAAGTGACAGCCTTCTGTTAATGTTGGTATATATTCACCAGACACCCAGGATCCCAACTGAGAAGTCAGAGTAGATCCATAAGAATGCTGAAAGTGCCCTTTTCCAATCATGACGTGTTGGAGCCACAGCTGGTTTCCTCCACCCGCCCTGATCTTTGTTCTCAGACAGGAAACGAAGCCGAGTATTGACCATTCATTTTGGCCTTTTACTTGAAACAGCAAGTTATTTTTTGATTACGTTTTTAATGTGACTGAGTTTATGTGCCCACATTCATATTTTTATAAAATACTATTCAGCATCCACTGCTGTTGCTTTGTTTCCACCAGATTATCACAACAGATGAAGCAGAGAGAAGGGGGCATGTATATGACTGCCAAGGCTCCACGTACCTCTTTGACCTGGACTACGTGGAGGACGTGTACACAGTGGACGCAGCTCACCTAGGAAACATTTCTCACTTTGTCAACCACAGTGTGAGTGCCTCAGTGTGAACACGTGTGTGGATCTCTAGACCATTTCTGAATGAGCACACCTTTATAGTTTCTGCATTATGTCTGTTGGCCAACATACTGATGCAGAGCCAGACTGTAGCTTTTAAATCTGGAAGCAGCGTCTGAGTGAAACCCTTCTGTTCTGTTTACAGTGTAACCCTAACCTGCAGGTATACAACGTGTTCATTGACAACATTGATGAGAGGCTTCCGAGAATTGCGTTATTTTCAACACGCGCCATCCGAGCAGGAGAGGAGCTCACCTTTGACTACAAGATGCAAAGTAGGTGTCATCACTGAGCAGATTTGAGCCATAGTTTCAGTTTGGTCTCGGTGCAAAAACTGACCTAAACCAGACTTTAAAGTGCAGTCAGAAGACTCTAGAACTAAATACATTCAGGTCTGTGCCCCCTGGTAAGACATGCATGCAGGAAAGATTGAACAGTAATTATGTTGGTCTCCCCGTGCTGCCATAACCACACTGACCCACTCTGGAACAGGAGAACTCCAGGAGGGTGCTGCGGTGCCTGTAGCTGGGATGTTTGGATCCTGTAGACTGTAGTCTTCTGGACATCCTGGGGATTCAGAATCTGAGTTCAGATCTGGGAATCTCGGGGGCCTAGCCATCCCTTCATTCTAGCTTGGTTTCCTTGTGCTGTGGTTTTGTGGTATGGCTGGTAGGACTGTGCTAGCTTGATCTGTATTGTATTGTAGGGTCTTTACCTTACAATACAAAGCGCCTTGAGGCGACTGTTTGTTGTGAATTGGCGCTATACAAATACAGTTGTTTTGAATTAAATTGAATCTGCACTGCTACGAGATCAGTGACATCACTGCATGTTCTGACATGAAGGCCTGCACTGATAATGGCTCTGAGCTTTCTGTTGTTGTTCATCTAAATGGGGTTTGTTGTGGTAAATTCACATGGACCTGAACCAGCCTCACTTCTCTTTCTTTCTAGTCGATCCAGTCGACACAGAAAGCACCAAAATGGATTCCAGTTTCAGTCTAGCTGGGCTTCCTAGCTCTCCAAAGAAGAGGATTCGAGTGGAGTGTCGGTGTGGATCAGACTCGTGTCGAAAATATCTGTTCTGAAGGACTGTGGGAGACACAACACCTTTACCTGTGTGAAGATTTGGAAACTGTACAGATTTTTGTTTTTAATGTTTATTTTTTATGAAAGATGAAATTCCAACTCCACTTTAAACGTGAATACGACAGACTCTTCAGATGGAAACCACGGTCTAGTTCTGTGTGTGCGTGTGTGTGCGTGTGCATCTGTGTGTGTATACTTAATTACAGAGGTCATTTTGTTTCCTGTCCTCTTGTAACTGCGTGGTAGGTGAAACAGCTGGGCCATCCTACAGGGTGCAGTGTATGGAAGTCCTCCCAGGTGTTCCTGTGACAGCAGCGGGTTTATAGCAGTTGGGTCTGGCAGCAACATCACTCAAAAGGAGTGTGACGGGTAGAAAGCCGAGCAGGCAGTCAGATGTTGGGGCGATCACTGCAGTGTAATCCTGCCAGGCTGACGGGCTCACGCTCTTATTCTCAGTGTCTTATCCTTCCATGCTTCTGTGTGCCGATGGCAGGTAATCAAAACAACATTACTCCACGCAGTGTGCAGCAGGCAGCGGCCGTCTTCAGCAGCATTTTCTGTCCAGGAAAATGTGCTTTATGCTCTCTGCTGTTGGAGCTGCAGGAGCCATCCTGGTAGTCACAGGCAGTCTGTAATGCATACATGCTAAACTGTTCACTCCAGATGATGGTAGGCTGCACTGTTACTGCTCCACTGCCTCAAACTCTGACTCGGCACACACTGCTGCCCAGCAACAGTTCTCCTACTGTGGAATGCCGCTGTGAGTGATACGAGTGCGATGTTGGAACCAAGGTGCAGTTTCACCACGCTAACACTGAGCTCAGTTTGTCATCAGTCTTTGTATGTTTGTAGTTTTGTCGGGCACGCAGCTATGAAGGCTTTTCAAACAGACCAGGCTGAACCGACATCATTGAGCTGGAAAGCAGCTCAGGTTGGTTTGGCGGTTGTGCTGCAGGCGGCAGGCCTTTCTCCTCTGCCAGGTCCTCACACTCTCCTTCAGTGTGTATTTAGCTTATTTTAGTTGTGGTGTTTCACGCTCCAGGTGCGGCTGAGTCATCGGTGCAAAGTGGTATAAAGGCCCAATCTTAATTGGCCCTGCCCTGCTTTGTGCTCCTGCTAAGTTAGGGCTTCATGTGTTGGTCCTCCACACTTTGCTACATGGCCAGCGTGGAGTTGTGCTCAGCTGGTGGGTGGGGTCAGAAAGAGAAGTGCAATTGGCTCATGCTTTCAGTGTGCTGAAAAACCAGATTCATCATCATCATCAAGTGTCTGGCTCTTCTGAATGTGTAGACTAGAAGATGTGGTGCTGCTCTGCCTGCACCAACTCTCCGTCTCATGTAGTCTCAACGAGAGGAACAGAGGGCACTTTCACTTCCTGCTTCTATAATCCTTTGATCAGACAAAATGACACAAGTTTGTAAACATGATTGTTGTATTTTGTGTAACAGTCTCACCACAGAGTAAGCTTAGACCTGCAGGGAGGGACCGAGCCTCCATCAGTCTGCGCACACATGCAGGAGCTCCGTGCTTCCTCACTAACAGCTGCACAGGTGGATGAAGGTCTAATTTTTGGATATGATCTATTATTATGCCCGGTTATTGTGTAAGGCATCTTTGTATGAGTTCACATATGTCACAAAAACATACCTTTCTACTCTTCCTGCCAAAGAAGTGGATTCCCTGAAGCCGGCGTATGGACTCAGACTGTACTGCAGACACATGAGAATGTTTGTGACCGTAGTGATCGGCTCCTCTGGGAAGCCCCTCCCATTGTAATGACTTCTGTCCCTCCTGTATTTTTATTTTTATGGTCAGTAGCTGATTATTTTGCAGTTTGGATATTTAAGTTTTAGTTATCAGTAGATGTTTTTATCAATGTGACTTTTTGATAGGTGGAGAACAAAAACTGTGCGAATAAATGCTTCCTTTCTATCCCATGGGAGTGGTTTCTTCCAGATCACTGAATGCTTTGAGAAGGTGAATGATGGATGGGACATTCCTGTCACAGCAGCCAAATGCTGAACACAGCCAGTGAGAAACCACAGCTTAAAGGCTGACTGATGATGAAAATCAAATGCAATGACCAATGTACAGTAAAATGGCTTTGAAAGGGAAAAATGCACAGCGAGGAGGTGGAGCGGGCCGTCCACCAGAGGTCCCGTGGTTCGATCCCTGGCTCCTGCAGTGAGCATGTCTGAGCTCCCTTGGTTAAGAGACCGAGTCCACTGGAGTGGATGCTTTAGTATGTGTTGTATGGATGAACGTGGCTGGAAGTCTCAACGGAGGTTTAACAGCTCAGTAAGAGCACAAAAGTCAATGATGTATCTGCCGGTTATCAGAGGGACCGTGGTTCGATCCCTGTTCCATCCTTTCACAGAGTTCTGAAAACCTGGAGAATGAATTTGGTTTTATTAATGTAGCACCTATTCATGAAATCAGTCACCTCTAGGTGCTTTGGACTGTAAGGAAGAGACCCTCCAATGCTGGAGAGGCAACCTCAGCCATCAGTGATCCCTCTGAGCCTTTGAGCAGACCTCTGATCCATGCCAAGGAGCACTGAAGCAGTTCACACATGCACACACCCATATCTCCAGCAGAGGCCTGGGACAGCCTTCCAGAGAGAGTCCCTTGCTTGTTTTATGCAAACTTTCTTTGCATTGTCCTGCTGCTGCTGCATGGAGAGACATGTCCTGGTCCCGTGGGCTCAAAGCAACCGCAGAGGACCGGCCGTTCACCGCCACCTGCTGCCACACTGGAACCCCCCCAAAATAAAATGAAGAATGCTTCGCACAGCAGGTGACAGCATCAGGTGTACTCAGGCCTCGATTATCTGCGAGTGAGAGTGAAGTAATGCAGACAAACTGGAACGACACTATAGAAAATAAATAAGTGCAGTGGTCTGATGTTAGCCCAGATATGTTAAAACAGTCACACAGAAGTGAAGCCTTGGTTTAATAGTAATCTCTGGGATTGAGTGGAAAAAGGGACGCAGTCTTCAGAAAGGATTTGGAATGAGGATTAATTACAGATCTTCATATATAAAAGCTTTTACTCAGTGACACATTTGCTTTATGACATTAATAAATAAAGCAAAGGTCAGAAAAATCATTTCTTCCCTGACAAATACTAAAGCAAAAGCTATATATGGATATGGCTGTTCTGCATTTAAAAAATCATAAAGAAACTTTAGCCTCCCCTCTAATGGAAATGATAAATCCAGTTATGAGCAGTTTTCCTCAGTGTTTTGACATTAGCTATAGTGACCCACGTGCATAAATCTGGTGAGAAATATGAGGTAAGCAATTATCGACCTTCCAACTATCATATGATTGCTCACCTTGATTCTAAAGCGTATCATGCAGTTTGGCTTAAGGAAAAAAATTAGACTACAGCGGTGCAGTTTTTGATGATGTGCAGAAAGCGTTTGATATTGCTGAACAAACCGACACACAACAATGTGTGAGGGTGAATAACACATCATCCCCACTTACAGCATGCACCATGGGAGTGCCACAGGGGTCTATTTTAGGACCACTGTTGTTCAGCTTCAGAGTTCAGAGTGCTGGAAGGTGCTCCGTCTGGGGACTCCATCGTCTTGCTGGGAGACTTCAACGCTCACGTGGGCAATGACAGTGAGACCTGGAGGGGCGTGATTGGGAGGAACGGCCTGCCC
>JAVDPK010003109.1:286193-296472 GCA_034780415.1 Cichlasoma orientale | reverse complement strand
AACCCCACAGACAGAGCAAGAGCAGCCCTGAACCCCACAGACAGAGTAAGAACAGCCCTGAACCCCACAGACAGAGTAAGAACAACCCTGAACCCCACAGACAGAGCAAGAACAGCCCTGAACCCCACAGACAGAGCAAGAACAGCCCTGAACCCCACAGAGAGAGTGAGAACAACCCTGAACCCCACAGACAGAGCAAGAGCAACCCTGAACCTCACAGACAGAGCAAGAGCAGCCCTGAACCCCACAGACAGAGTGAGAACAACCCTGAACCCCACAGACAGAGCGAGAACAACCCTGAACCCCACAGACAGAGCAAGAACAACCCTGAACCCCACAGACAGAGTAAGAACAACCCTGAACCCCACATACAGAGCAAGAACAACCCTGAACCCCACAGACAGAGCAAATCCACAGTGGCACACATAAAGAGGGTGGCTGGTGTGAGTGTGCAGTTTCTTCAGTGTGTATATGTTTCACACTAACTGTGTTTGTTGTAGGGACTGCCCTGTGAAGTGGCTCACAGCCTACTCCCATTACTCTTCTGGAAACCCCTGAGCAGGAAGAAGGTGTGGAGGAGGAAGAAGGGTCTGAAATGTCTGTATACTGCATTCAGATCAAAGACTTGTTGAGTGTGATTCGGCTGTTACATTAAGATATTTGTGCCCATACTTGACAAGTGTGTTTGTACTCAGTTATTCTGAAAATAAATGAATAAATGAATCTAGGGTTTCTGGGTGTTTCATCATTGTTCTCATGACTTGAAGTTTGCTGCAGTCAGCAGGTGAGGGGGTCACATCTCTCTTGCAAACGTTGTTCACGTCCTTTCACATTTTTCTGTCTGTGTCAAACACAGACGTTCTCTGTTCTTCTCATCAGTTATTTTTTAAAAATATATGTCACAGAATTTATGTTTGCTTTCCTTTTCTGCACAGCAATGTGTTATTACTGTACAATGTTGTATGTGGGGACACAGCCCCCCAGCATCACTGTTAATAAAAAGTGTACTTGGACTATTTTTACTGGCTGATTAATATGAAGCATGCTAATGAGGACAAAAATACACTACAGTGTGTGTGTGTGTGTGTGTGTGTGTGTGTGTGTATGTGTGTGTGTGTTAAGGAAGTGAGCCAGTGGATAGTCTATAGAGGACTGAATGCACATCAAACTTTGACAAATACATAAGATTTGTTAACAAGATGGTAAATAAAGAATTCAGCTACACTTATTCAAGCTGTTACTCCTCCATCACACTGAGCTCCCAATTTTTTATACAGCTCAACAGATATGACCAAACACACAACCTGTTTCTGTGCAGTTTGTCACAAAGGCTGATGAAGAGCGGCTGTATTTCCCAGAAAGAGATGGAATGTTAATACACGTCCCTCTCAGAGATGGAGAAAGAGGAAAGAAAGACAGGAGAGATTGTTTTCAAAGGTAAGGACAGTTCAGCAAGTCACATTTGATGAACTGGGAATTTAAAGCTTACGTTTTATGTCCTAATTCTTTTTAGTTTTAAAATGTGATATCAGATCTTTACATGATGCATTGCTGAATTATGTTTTTGTGAAACATTTGCAAAAAAACCTTAAGTGTACAAATTTTGTGTTATTCACAGGTTCAGTGAAAGTGCCAGGCAGTTAGTGCAAACTGCACTGGTTAGTTTGCAGCACTGTGGGGGCGTTTACAGTGATTCAGCCTGTTCATGGTCAGTGTCAGGTTACATCAGGGGCAGCAGGCAGCAGTTATTATTATTATATAAATGACATATTACCAATAGTATATTCAAGGTGATGATGCTGATTGGAGCCACTCACCTAAATTTTCCTTTTATAGCATTATTTAAGTGCCTTCAGGGGACTGATGTTGTGATTTGATGCTAAATAAATAGAAGTGAATTGAATTATGCTGTCCAGTGGTTGAAAATCAGCCAGACTGTTTGGGAAACATCTACTTATTTCTTGTTGAATTCAGCCCTAAATCCACAGAGAGCAGTGAAGAAATTATTATGTGACTTATTTCAAAGCATTTCTTTTCCTCACGCTGCATTACTACACCCAATGTTAGGGGTTAAAGTGGGGGGTTAAATCCTACTTTAACCCCTGGGTGAAACAAACACACACACAAACAACTATAATGTATTATTTCAATTTTTCTTCTGTAGCAACTCACAGCATCAGTAACAGCAACAGTCGGTGACACTGGGAAGAACAGAGCACCATTTATGCAAAAGATTTTTTCCTCAGTTTCACAAACTGGTCGTGGAGAGTGCCGTCTAATACTTTGGTCCAAATTTCCCATTGCTGTTCAACCATGGTGAACGAATGTGAAGGTTATACCATACACATCATTTCCTTCATTAAACTCATGCGGATGTGTCATCCTGGAAGACACTACACCCATCGGGGTAGAACTCCTTCATCCTGGGATGGAGGCGATCAGCAGCAGTGTGCTGGTTTCGTGTGCTGTGATTCTTCTGTGGAAAAACACACTAACACACCTCTCACAGTACTTACATGAATATCACTAATGCTAACAACCATGCTGGATGATTCATTATTTTGATCATTTTTACATTTATATTCTTGTATTCTGGCACTCCGCACCAGCAGGGGGCGGTAATGGAACGGCGGCATGTCCTTTACAGTCAAGAGCAACAAGGAACCCGGCGCAGCTGTGTGCTAAATGTTTTTAGCCGTATGGCTAACAGTAGCTCGACGCCTCCAGAGCAGGAAGAATGGCAGACGAAGCCCCGTTCCAGCTCTTACACAGCGAACTGATTCAGTACATTTACAAGTCAGCTGAAGGAGAGGCGGTAAGAAGCGCTCAGCTCGCCGGTTCTCCGGGAAAGCGGAAAAGCTGATGTTAATCTTTCTCTTCATCCTGTATTTAGGAGAATGGAAGAAACATCACCAAACTGGAGAATATGGGATTCCGAGTGGGACAAGGCTTGATAGAGAGGTAATAACCAGAGCACGACACTTCCCAGCAGGTTAGTTACAGCTGAACAGCGCAGTGGAAAGGCTCGGCAGTGGGCTTAAGATTTGTTGAGATCTCTCATTGCTCACAGTGACAGACACTGACAGAAAGCACAGGAAGGAGCTGAGCCAGGCTGGCAGGAAGAGTTACCAGGTGACTGGGAAAGTACAGCTGAAGTACTGCCGAGAAGGTGTTTGGTTTATCCGCTGGACAGAGGAAAGAGCACAAGGAGACTTAGTGGGGGAATGAGGAAGTACAGGAAAGTATTCAAAGGAAGAGGTTCGCAAAGAGGCAGCACGGTGGTTGGTGCAGACTGTACAATAATCAAATCAGCCAGGAATCAAAGCTTCTGATTAGCAGGTGAGCTGCTCTGTTCCTGAGCTACAGCCTCCCCGTACCTTTAGCCAGGTAAAAAGAGCCACTTTAGTGACGCAGAAAAGTCTGTCTTTAAGCTTGGTACCGCAGCTCTTCAGAGCACACCCCTCAGCCAAACTCTTGTTCTTACTGCAGGGGCAGCTTCTCATAAAACTGCCACCTAGTGGTGAAATTTTAAATAAAAATCTTCAAATTCTGATTACAAATAGTTTCCAATGAGTGGTGTTAAATATGCTGAGCATTCTGTTTGCCCTCCTTTTTTGCATGTACACATAGTCTCAGATGATTAATCCCAGATTTATGGGTAAAGAGTTCACATCACATTACTGTCTGTGGTGCTTATGCACAGTTTGTGAGCGAGGCCTGTTCTCCTTAAGCACGTCTCTGCAGCAGACATGTGAAAGCTGGTGAAGGATGTGTTCAGAATCAGAATCAGAATCAGAATACTTTATTTATCCCAGAGGGAAATTCCTATTGTTACCGCAGCATCCGTTTATAGAAAGAATAAAAAGAATAAAAACACAAATAATAATTTAACTAAATTACAACTAAAACACACAAGTATAAAACCAAAGATCAGTTTGAAATATATACACTTTTACCCATATATACACATAATACACATAATAATAATAATATAAAGTGGAAGGCAGTGGCTGATAAATAGATTTGGAATGATGTATATTACACGTAATTACAATTTACACAGGTGAATTCTGTGTTAGGTGTTAGCGGTGATGATATCTTCTTGCTTTTCTCTAGACTGACTAAAGACACGGCACGCTTTAAGGATGAGCTGGACGTCATGAAGTTTATATGTAAAGACTTCTGGACCTGTGTGTTCAAGAAGCAAATCGACAACCTTAGAACCAATCACCAGGTAGGCTCTTTCAGTCCTGTTCGGTTATGCTAACATCAGCACAGAATGCACTCTGAGGCAGTTGGCTCAGTCCTGAACAACTGAAACAATTCATTTTTTTGTCATGCATATCTCTAATGTATAATATAATATATATGCTTTTTGTTCTGTTGATGCGTGTCATTGCTGATGGTGTCATCATATGTTTTAGGGCATCTATGTTCTGCAGGACAATAAGTTCAGATTTCTGAGTCATCTGTCAGTGGGAAAACAGTACTTGGAACACGCCCCAAAGGTGCTCTTCATTCTTCCATTGATGCTGTGTGACTTTTCCTGATCTGTTATAAAAGGCTTCCCATCCTTTCTCACACTGTCTCTTTTCCTGAGTACCACATTAGGCGCCCATTCATACGTCTCATTCATAAACGTGGTGCGAGTCCTGACGCTCACACCAGATGTTGGGATTTAGTGAAGCTGAAGGGAGGATCTGTAAGGAACGTGTGTACAAACGTTCTGGAGAAACTCAAAACTGGTGACACAGTTGTGGTGAATTAAGACTGGATTGTAAAAAAATCACATTCTCACATTTTATTTCACTTCATATAACATGTTACTGTAGCGTATGTGCAGGCTGCGTTTCCCGAGGAAGCTGAGTGCAGCAAAATGAGGAAGAGCCAAAGCAAAGTGGTCCTCGGTGAGGGGCCAGAGCCACTCAAGTGACTTTTATGGAGCTCGGTGCAGCTCGAAGTGGAGACATGGGCCCGACCTCCTGTAGGCCCACCACCCGCGCGAGCCGTCGTAGGGGTCGGGCGCGGTGTGTGTCGGGCGGAGGCCCTGGCGGACTGATCCCCGTCTATCGAGTCCATCGAGTCCACTTGTTTTTCATCCGTGCATAAATGGCCAAGCGTGATGTTGAGTTGGATCAGTGTTGTTGCTGTAAACACGAGTACTGTGGTGAGTACTCGTGACACATTACATTTAAATTCAGTTCCTGGCTCGAGTCTGCGTGCCAGTGTACCCTTGGGCAAGATGCAGGACTAAACCCCACAGTGCTCTTTGATGCAATCATCAGTGTGAATGTGTGTGAATGTTAGATAGAAAGCACTTAGGCATAGGGGGAAAAGTGCTTGTATGTGTGTGAATGGGTGAGTGAGACATGTTGTATAGAGGAGAAGAGCGCTCTATAAGAACCCGTTCATTCACCATTTAAAGGACATTTAGAGGTTGAATGTGGACGTTTATCTGCATGCAGTCCCTCTCCTCTAACTATTCGATACAGAGTGTCCACTCGCTCTTATTGATGCAGACTATGGCTTGAACCAGTGCCACAGCATTTAGAGCCTAAGGTCCTTTAAAATACAGCAATCTGTGTTTCCACAAAGCTCTGTGTCTGAATGAGCATGAAGAAAGGAGCGTTTCCTGTTCCTCATGCCAGAACCCTGAGAGCACCTCCACGACCTCTTCGCTTATTCAGAAGTAAAAGCACACCTGGATAGAAAAACACAGATCGGCCAGATTACAGATTACAGACCTCAGCATTACTGAAGCAGTGGGATCATCCTGACAGAGAGCAGAACCAAAGGCAGAAACACCCAAAGAAGAGCTCTGAATGTCCTTCAGGAAGCCTGGAGAACCGTTCCTGAAGCCTGGAGAACCGTTCCTGAAGACTTAAAGGAATGACAGGAAGCTGCCTCAGAGAGTTCAGACTGAGCTGAGGAATAAATATCGACTGTTTTTGCCTTCCATACCATATTTCTGTTTCCAGTTTTTCCAGCAAAAGCTAAAGACAAGAAGGGTGGCTCAAGGCTTTTTCACAGTACTGTATGAAACTCATAAATCATTTTTATTTCACAAACTGACAGAAACATACATAGTAACACACTGTTATGTAATGATTGTTGGTAAATTACTAAAGCTAAATAACATTGTGGTCATTTCTGAGCTGATAACTAAGCAACAGAGTAACTGTGTCTCTGCCGTCTCCAGAGCAGCGACCACTGAATCACGGTGTAGAGCAGTAGTGTTTAATGACCTTTCACCCTCACCACATGACAGAAGTAACTGTTTTTCTCCCTGCAGTATCTGGCCTTCACATGTGGGTTGGTGAGAGGAGCTCTGTCCAGTCTGGGAGTGAAGAGTATTGTCACTGCTGAGGTTTCCGTCATGCCTTCGTGTAAGGATTTAGTCATTTAAAAATATTCAGCCACATTTGTGTGCCATCGTCTGCAGACTGAAGTTTGGGGGTTTATTTTCTGAGGAAATAACATAAAATCCCAATGAATGGTTCAGGAAAGGAGGTTTGTGTCACCCACGTACAGGGTTAAAATATGCTTCAGATATTTTAAAGGAGAAATGCTCGTGTGATTTTATTTTTTCCTTTTGTCTGCATGAGCCCGACTTGCAGTTAGGGTATAGTTTTTGATTTTTATGAACGGAGTCACAGAGGAGTATGTGAACAGTGCTGTGGAGGTGAAGAGATGGTAGTGAGACCTGCTGTGATGGACGGTTTGGAGACGGTGGCTCTGACACAAAGACCGGAGGCTGAGCTGAAGATGTTCAGATCTTCATTGGAGTGACCCAGAATGGACAGGATCAGAAACGAGTCCATCAGAGGGACAGCTCAGGTAGGAGACAAAGTCAGAGAGGCTGAGGTGGGTTGGACGTGTGCAGAGGAGGGACAGTGGATACACTGGACAAAGGATGATGAAGATGGAGCTGCCAGGCAGGAGGAACAGAGGAAGACCTCAGAGAAGCTTTAGTGAAGGAGGACATGCAGAGGGTTGGTGTGACAGAGGAGGATGCTGGGATGGGGTGAGATGGAGGCAGCTGATCATCTGTGGCGCCCCCTAAAGGGAGCAGCGACCGTTGGTCATACCATGTACGCCTCTAAGTGTTCATCAGATTTCCTCCCTTTAGAAGGTCATTAGTAACTACTGGTTACATTAGTTAGAAATAGTTGAAAATCAAATGCTTGTTTGGAGCCACCATCCGCTCTGTTTAAGCCTCCACACACAAACTGATGTGAGGTGATTGCTGCTAATATGCTCATGAAGTGGCACACGGACTTTCCTCTGACGCTTGAATTAAGCTCAAATATTGTTTTTTAAGTTTGAGTGAAAAAAAACGAGTGGATGTTTTTCTCACCACTGTCACCAAGTGTGTCCATTCATAGAGAATCTCACTCTATAACACTGTATGCTGCCTGGCTTACCCTGCATTGAAATGAACAAAAACATTTGAAAAGGAAATCTGTGATTTTTCTTTTTGTGTCACTAACACATGCTTTCTTCTGTCTTTCTGGCTCTGCAGGTAAATTCCAGGTCATGATCCAGAAAATGTAGGACCAGCAGAGGTTCCTCATCAAGCTGCACGCTTCCCTGCTCTCATGTTGCCTTCAAAATTTGTTAGAGAAATATCATGAATACTAATCAGTAAAACTTTGTGTTGACACTCGAGGGATCGCAGTGAGGATTAGCCGGCTCTGGTTGTGACGCACTCATATTATCATGTGTGTAAAAATACTGTCCAATGACATAACCATTATTTCTGCTGAGATGCATAATAACGTCGTCTCTCTGAGGTGACGTCCGTGTTGCTAAATGAACATTTGGCTTAATATCAGAATGGAGGTGCTTTGGCGCCACCTGGTGGTACAAAGTATACTGCACGTCTATAAGAACCAAAACTTCACAAATTATTAGAACACCTGTCATAAAAACAGGAAAACAGAAATACTTTAGAAGTTTGGCAAAAACGTTTTTAAAACTACAAATGATTATTTATTTATTAAGCAAATTAATTCACATTTTTATACTCAAATTTAAGCCGAGCACTAAAAGTAATGTTTCTGTGAAGGAATGCAAATAAATAACTGCAATTTGGCATTTTAATCAAAAAATAATGTGCTTTGCTTTTTTCAGCCTTATTGTAAAACAGTTGGAAAATTGATGGATAACAATGATTTTAGCATTAAAAATATAATTTTGATTAAAGAGCTTGCACAGGCCTTTACAGACACATAAAAATGATTTAGGTGATTATTAATGCTGTTATTTTAGGGCAGCTGTGGCATAAATGTCACAGTGGGTGGTGGTCTAATAAATTTGTTAATAACTCGTCTGTTGTTCCAGCCGTGCCTGTAAAGCTGTTGGTCAAAAATATCAACATAAACCCCAAAATAATCAGATTATTGGAGTGGCCCCTCATCAGCTCCCTAAACACCGCTCTTTGAAAATTCAGTGCTAAGAAAACTTTGGCTACGGCCACACAAACACGGGCATTTTGCAAAAATGTGGATTTGTCCAAGTTTGTGTTGAAAAATATCTCCGTCCACATGAAAATGCAAAAAGCGCTGTCACAGCAGCAGGGGGCGCTATAACCCTAACCGTCAAAAGCACACAAACAGTAACACAACGCAGTGTGACGTCAGAACAGACAATGGCACGCAGCTGTGACGACGTTAAACAAAATCTCCAAAATGCTGCTTACATGCCGACAAAGAAAATGTTAGTTTAGCCAAATCCCCTCGCACGTGTCGATGCATCCTCAGAGGAAGAGAAAGTGTCTCTTTGTTTAAGTGCTGACGTCAGTGTAACCGAATATGATGGTGAATGAGGATGTTTGCAGTGCGCTCCCACAGAGGAGGCACATTTACTGCACAAGTGCTGAAGGGCAGCAGTGCTGTAGAAACGATACAGTGTAAGTGTACTTTGTTCTTTATGTCCTACCCTTCAGGTGGAGCCAGTTGCAATAAATTTCAGTGTGAAAACCTTTCTGAGTCTCTCACTGGGCAGAAAGCATCAGACCGCTACATCCAAGCACGCGTGTTCACCCTGACATCTGCAGCAGCACACAGTGAACTCTATTCTTCCCACTCAAACACCACCCTGTGGCTTTAGGGTTGTTCTCAGAGTTCTGCAGTAGAGACAGCAGCTGAGGGCCGGTGAGACCGTCAGGAAATGGTCCTGATGCTGTCAAAGCAGGTCAGATTAGGAGGCGTCACTTCACTCTGCTGGGAACTACCAGCAATTAATTCAGCATTATTCAGAAATAGTAAAACCCCTGAACGACCTCACAGCTGGGTACCCAGCACTACAGAAGGGGAGCCGTCACAGAGTGGACAAGGATCAATATTTTTTGGAGCTTGGTGAACACAATCTTGTCAAACAGCCTGATCCTTGATAAGTTTTCCACAGCCCCTGTGTTGGGTTTGTTGAGCCAAAGTTGCCATAAATCTTATATCTACAGATGCAAGTATATCTGGCTTAGGAGCAGCGCTCTATGGAGAGCTGCTGGAGAGGTGCATGTAACTGCATTTGCCAGCAGAGGCCTATCCTATCCCTGGCTGACTGATGGTTCACAGAAACTTTAGTGAAGACGTGGTTCATTGAAACCTTTGAGTAGACCATAAGAGCCAGGGACAAACAAAAGATTACTACCTGAAGGTGAAAATATTATAGTAGCATACATTTCCCTTGCACACACAAACCTTAATCAGCACAATATCAGATCTGACGTACGTATTTTACGCATGCCTCCTTTCCTTTCAGCTACTATATAACAGATCAAAATGAGGTTACAGTGATGTCAGAACTACAGCACACCCGATTCACTACAGCAGCACCAACAAGACACAGCAAACAAACTCTATCAAACATCAATGATTCACGTAACTTATTATATGAAAATAAATATGGACAAATGTATTAACATAAGCTATGTCCTCTCTGGAGCTTGAAAAAAGGCATCTGGACTTCTTTTTGTTTCTTGAAGACGTTTCATCTCTCATCCGAAAGGCTTCCGAAAGCATCCGAAAGGCTTCTTCAGTTCTCAAACCAAATGGTGGAGAGACCCAGGTATTTGACCTATATGACCTGGATGACTGAAAATCTACACAGACATAAGCTATGTTCATATTTTCTCTGTTTTTCTACTTATATTATTTCTTGAGACTTAACTCTAAATATGGTACCACCTGAAATAAATCATAAAAAATAAATAAAGGAATTCACAATAAAGGCTTTCTACTGCATCATTTATTGATGAGCAAAATAATTCAAGTGCATT
>JAVDPK010003109.1:172723-185208 GCA_034780415.1 Cichlasoma orientale | reverse complement strand
CTATCTATCTATCTATCTATCTATCTATCTATCTATCTATCTATCTATCTATCTATCTATCTATCTATCTAATCACTTTTGCAAGTTTGCGTGCTGTGAATTTGTCCCTCATGGTCAGAATGCTTTCCTGTTCTTTAATGTCCTGATGCAGAGGAAATTACCTGACCTGTGGTGAGTCATTGTATGCAATTGTGAGCCAGCACACCAGAGCATTCAAAACCAAGAGTGTTTTTGGCAACACCAGCCCCTTGACTTATTCCCTGCTGTACTCAGAAGATTTGCCTTTCTGCAAAGTCATCCACTTCCCCAAAATGAAAGATTAAGTTGAAGTTGTTTTGACATATTGAAGGAGACCCAGTGGGTATAACGGAGGCACAAGTGCATGTGAACTTCCACTGAAAGATCTGAACATAAATGCTGTGCTTAAAGTGTTGCAGAGTCGATTGAAAGGAAGATTGGCAAAATTTCACGATTGTTTATGGTGCAAGTGCCAGAAACGTTTGTGTCTCACCTTCTATAATATTATAAAATACACAAACATAGTCTTTTAGACACAAATCAGAATGCCTTGTGAGACATGCCAAGCGTTAGTCTTGTGGCGTACTTAGGTGGAACTGACAGATGATTTGTCTGCAGGGATATTCTCCGAGTGGGAGTGACATTGGCTGGTCACCAGAAGAAGATTCTGAACAGCATCCAGTCAATGAGGGCCCAAATGAACCAGATCACCTCTGTGGAAGTGTGATCTCATAGAGCGGGAGCACAAAGACTCTGTTCACTGCACGACGTCCAGCTGCCAGTAACCCTGCATTGAGGAGCGCAGAGACTATGACTTCAATCGAACCTCAGATTCACTTTCCTCCCTCCAAACACTGTCCAAAGGCTTCCATCAGTATGCAGCACAGCACAGATGTTGGGTAGTTTTTTTGAAACTGCTGTAAATTCAGGTAACAGTCATGTTCGAGGGTTCTTGACCATAACCATCGGCATCTAATCTCCAAACTACTACAGTCACATTTATTGTTAATTTCCCATCACTCTTTCTCTCGCTCCACTACCAGCAAGTTAAGTTGTTCTTAAAGATTTTCTAAAATTGGCCTTGTAATTTGAATTTTTGTCACATTGAAAGATAATATTAAAAACAGCATAGCTGGACTCGATGAAGTGACTGGTGCAAAATGCAAATCATGCGTTGAGCACATTTATTTATAACTGCCACCTTCACCGTACTGCTACCTCTGTCCCACAGTAACTGTGGAATTTTTATTACTGTTTAAAGTTACAATCCAGAACGTTTTGTCAGATCAAACCCCCTTTTTGGTACAGGTAATTTTACATTTAAATAGAGTGTGTGGTGTGAATTCAAACAAGGAAGCATTGCCTAACTATGAGCCCAGCCCTCTTTAGTTAGCTCTTATTAGCATTGCATTACTGGTGCACAGATGATAGCTGTTTTGGGATATCTTTATTGTGTTTATGGGCTCCAAGACTGAAATTAAGTGAAGACATTTGGCCTTTAAAATGTCTCTTTAAATGGTCTTCATATATTTCAGTGTCTGGCTGTCCGCAGTTGTTTCGACTGGTGAAGGGACACAATGAAGGAACCAGGTAGCTACTATCCGCCCACAGACTTTAAAATGATCTTCTTAATGAATCATCTTTGTGGTAGTCATCTTACATGTCATAAATTGACACTTAATACTTTGAGAAGTTAATTGGTTGCTTTTTACAGACGTCATCCCCAAAAAGTGAACATTGAACTCTGAAATAAAGTCCTTGTCACTGGAGATGAACTATTAATTAGACCATGCTGTTTGCTAATTAGACCATGATTTCCTGTTGTTTCACTGTCCTATTTGCTGTCGGAGCTCTGATGAAATTTTGAATCAGGATTCTGACTAGCAAAACAATACTTTGCAATATGCTTCTCAGTGCTGTACATGTGTTTCGGAGGTAACGGTTTACAAGTTTTCATGTTTTACAGGCAGTTGTTCAAGAGAAATCCTTTTTAACTTCCAGTTGTCGTGTTGTACATATCAGTCTATTTTTTCATTTGAGAAGATAACCTGAGAGAAAAAAAGACTGCACTTTTATATGGCACCTTTTAATCATTGCTGTTACACAAATTGCTTTACAATGTTTCTTATTCTCACACACCAGTGGCAGCTACGCAAGGCGCTGGCATGACAACAGAAGCAACTTAGAATTCAGTGTCTTGCCAAAGGAGAGTTCTGTATGACGAGGCAACTCAGCTACTAACCCTGAATTTAGTGGCTCAACACTACTTTAGCCACAGCTTCCCGAATGGTGTCTGCTACAGTCTAATTACCACACCAGCATTTATTAGTCTGTCCTCTGAGTGGTTAAAAAACATCCAGATGTGCTCCCAAATTTTAAAATTTCATGTCAGGCTGCAGAGGAGTGCTTTTAAATATGATGCATATTGTGAAAACGAATGAAAATTTTAACGAATTATGTGTTAAGTGTCAGATTATGCTGATAAAAGTGGATGATAGATATCCCTTTATGGAATGACTCATAAATTCGACACCAAAGCGTAGCCTTTAACATCAAACTGCGTGTCGCTCGTTGACCGTGACAACCTACAATGTCAGTTTTGTGGATACATAAATTACACAAACTCCTGCTTTCATAATTAAAGATACAGATCTATGTATTGTGAGACAACTAGTTTTTTTTTGTGAAAAATAGATTCTGATAATTAGTATGTCATATTTTATCATTCAAAAACTTGATATCATTTAATAATGCAGTCCACAACCTATGCTATAATTTCCCATATTTAACATGTTTGAATTTAGGGTGTTTTTCAATTATCTAAAAATACTTTTACTTAGTAATAATTGGAAGTAACGGAAAAAAGAAATACATTATACTATAGTATAACACAGTACTACAATATGGAGTCGGAAACAGACACAAATTACTGCAAGAATTTTTTGTTTCCTTTTGGAACAAACAATATTTCCCCTTCTTACTTTGTGATTACATATTATCATTTGGGGTCTATATCCTAGCCTCAGGCTGATTACACTGCAATTAGTCTATTTTGCTTGGCAAGCTGTAACAAGCTTCAGTTGTGTTTACAAATAGAAATAGCGCCATTCAATTATCCATTTTCTTCCGCTTATCCAGGGCCAGGGCCGGGTCACAGGAGCTGCAGCCTAAACAGAGAAACCCAGACTTCCCTCTCCCCAGCTACGTCCTCCAGCTCATCTGGGGAAACATCAAGACATTTCCAGGCCAGCTGAGAGATATAATCTTTCTAGCGTGATCTGCGTTTATCCCAGGGCCTCCTCCCAGTAGGACATACCTGAAACACCTCACCCAGGAGGCATCCTGTACAGATAACAAACCACCTCAGCCGACTGCTTTCAATGTGGAGGAGTAGCGGCTCGACTCTGAGTCCCTCCTAAGTGACTTAACTCCTCACCCTTCTCTAAGGGAGAGGCCAGCCACCCTTTGGAGAAAGCTCATTTGCACCTTGTAAGGGCAATCTCATTCTTTTGGTCTATACTCAGAGTTTGTGATCATAGGTGAGGGTAGAGACATCGATTGACTAGTAAATCAACAGCTTCAAGTTTATACTCAGCTCTCTTCACCACAATGGACTGGTATAGCCTCACATCACTGCAGATGCTGCACCAGTCCATCTGTCAATTTCCCGCCCCCTCTCTCCCCTCACTTGTGAACAAGACCCTGAGATACTTAAACTCCTCAACTTGGGGCAGTGACTCATCAGTGCCCAGGAGTGAGCACTCCACCCTTTTCTGGCTGAGAACCATAGCCTCAAACTTGACTGTGTGAAGCACTCCAATGCAAGCTGGAGGCCACCACCTGATGCAGCCAACAGAACCACATCATGTGCAAAAAGCCAAGATGAGATCCTGAGGCCACCAAAGTGGAAGCCTTCCATTAGCTGACTACACTGAGAGATTCTGTTCATAAAAATTATAAACAGAATTGCCAAAGTCCCTGGTGAAGTTCAACACCCAGACCGAGTCTGAACAAGTCTGACTTACTGCTGACAATTCGAACCAAACTCTCATTGCGGTTGCATAGGGACCAAATGGCTTGAAGCAATGAGCCAGATACCCCATACTTCTGAAGCACCTCCCACAGAAGCCCCCAAGGGATAGTGGTCCAATGTCTTCTCCAAGTGCACAAAGCACATGTAGACTGTGGACCAACTCCCACGTACCGTTGAATATTTGAAAACCTCCTCCTGGATCCAAGGTTTGACCAACAGATGGACTCTACTCTCCAGTACCCTGGCGTAGACTTTCCTAGGGAGGCTAAGTAGTGTGATCCCCCTATAATTGGAGCACACCGTCCGGAACCCTTTCTCAAAAATGGGAACCACAACCCTAGATCTCATCAAGATGTTACAGAGGTGTGTCAACCAAGACAGCCCTACAACATCCAGAGCCTTGAGAAACACAGGGTGAATTTCATTCACCCCAGGGGCCCTGCCACAGAGAAATTACCTCCTCACTCTCCTTTCCCCTAGTGATGCGCGAGTCATCCCCCTCGTCACCCGCTCCATGGACCCCCTTGTAACCAGACTCTGCTTCTTCCATGGAAGGCGTGGCAGTGGGATTGAGGAAATCTTTTGACTATATCTTCAGTTGAAGTTAGCAGTGCCCCACCCATATTATACACAGTGTAAGTAGAGCCCCAGTTTCCTCTCCTGAATCACCTGATGATTTGCCAAAATCATTTCAGGGCCAACTGAAAGTTTGTGTTCTATGGCCTTATCGTGTACTCCTCCTACACCTGAGCTTTTTGCTTCAGCTACTACCAAAGCAAAGCCAAAGCTCTACTTGGTCTGCCAGTACCTGTTAGCCAGTACCTGGCGCATTTGGGTGTACCAGGCCAGTCCAGCATCCTCCCCCACCACTTAAGTGGTGATCAGTTGACAGCCCAGCTCCTCTCTTCACCTCACTGTCAAGAACATATGGCCACAGATCTGATCATACAATTACAAAATCAATCATCAGCCCATGACCTAGGGTGGCCTGGTGCCACTATGTTCAAATATGATGTTTGTTTTGGACAAACTGTGGTTAGCATAGAAGTCCAATAACAGAGCAGCACTCGGGTTCAGATCAGGAAGGCCATTCCTCCCAGTCACACCTCTCGAGCTCTCACTGTCATTGCCCACGTGAGCACTTAAGTCTTCCAGCAGGACAATGGAGTTGCCAGGTGGTGCAACCTCCAGCAGCATATCCAGCGATTCCAACAAGGCTGGATACTCTGAACTGTCACTTGATGCATAAGCACAAACAACAGTCCGGACCCATTCCCCGACCCAAAGGCACAAGGAAGCCACCCTCTCGTCCACTGAAGAAAAACCCCAATGTACATACAGCTGGAGGGATATAAGAATATCCACCCCAGCTCGCTGCCTGTAGACTGCTTCCAGAGCTCAAGCTGTGCATTGAGGTGACCTCTACTATATCTTTCCAGTATTTTTCAACCAACCTTGTGCACTAGCTCAGGCTCCTTCCCCACCAAAGAGGTGACATTCCATGTCCCATTCGCCAACCTCAACAGGTGGGGATCGAACTGCCAGGGATTGCACCCTAGCACACATTGCATCCGACACCTACGGCGCTTCTGTGGGTGGTGAACCCACAATAGGGTGGACCTGTGTCACCTCTACAGGGTGCGACCGGCTGGGTCCCATGGGCTAAGACATGGCCGTCTCCCTTGTGCTCCCTCCCCAACCTCAGCCCCAGGGTGGGACTCCATTTACACTAATCCTGGGCAAGGTCAAGTGGTCCATTGGTTTTCTGTCTTTCATAGAGGTCTTCTGAATGATAGCTATCAAAATGAAAAAATGGTGACAAAAACTGTTACCAGCTGAATGGCATTTTAGAAGCTAAGTTATAGTTTTTAAGGTTTTACACTTTGTTTGCCAGGCCTGTTGTTCAGTTTGGATTTAAAGCACGATTTATTCAACTAAAAATGATGGATAACTGAATAAATCATGGTTCTTATAATTAAAAGTTGAGAGTAAAGAAATCAATTCTTTATTAATTTTCTTTTTAACTTTCAGTTTAATCATGCCCACACCCCAAAATATTGTGTAATTACGATGTAAGGAAGGGAGATTTAAATTCACTATAATACAACCAGAAAGAGAAAACATGGCAAATGGAATGTAAAGTAATTTACTACTCTACCCCAAAGGTACTCATCAATTTGAAAAAAAGATACGATATAATTTGTGTCCACTTTTTAAAAATATATATATTTCAAAGTTTACTTAACATTACTTAAAAATGCTGATGCTATTATAAAAAAAACCTACTGGTAAATATTTTTAGATACAAATTACACCTGAAATTTACAAACATTACATGTAGGGAAATTTCACCATACAGTGAGTCAGGGCAAGATGCAAGATCTTGCCCTAAATGTAGGAAAAGATCGTGATAGTTATGGTCAGTGTTTGGGATTTTTACTGTAATACCATAACTGTAATACCATAACTGTAATACCATTTCCATCTTTGCTTCTGAGAGGAAAGATTTTAAAATTTGCCATTAGCGCTATAAGCACCAAACCTAAGAACAAAATAACTATGCTGTGGCTCTTATGGGAGTCTTTGCAAGAACGTAGGTATTTATTCCTTTATAGACAATGGTGTTTATACACTCAGGTTTTTTGTAAGACATGCAGGTCCTGTACTCCACGTTATTACCATAGAAGATGGGTTTTCATCTCTTGTCTATTCATGTGTAATCTGTCCTTGTACATATTCCCTTCATGATTTAAAATGAAGCTGAAGTGTGTCATCATCTGGATTCAGAAACCACTGTGGGTTGAGGTTTGAAAGGGAACGGCTTTTAGGCCTCACAGGACCAATACATTCTAAGAAATATTTTGTTGGTTTTTAATGTGAATTTTGATAAAACTGTGTGTTTTTTTAAATAAATGTTATGCTTTCATTGTAAGTACAGAAGAGAAAAGTGAATTTTCAGTTTGGGTCATGTGATTGTTTGAGTGAATCTTTTTTGATATGGGGACATTTGGCATGTTAAACCTCTTCCTGCTACTCTACTAGCACAAACCACATGTTCACCCACTCATCATTGATATTATGTACAGATTACATGTTATGTAGAGTCCCTTTTGATCTCAAAACCCATTGAACTTGGTCTTGTTTGTAAATGTTCCGAATGTTGTCAGTTATTTTGAGGGTAGAACATGCATTGATGGTAGCATTGAAAAGCACAGCAAAGTGTGTTCCCTGCTGATGTTTTGAAATTCACTGCTATTGTAAAAATCAGGAAGGAATACATATGCTTCTTTATGGGTGAGTTATTCTTTGCAATCTTCTCGCTGGAACACAATCTTTCATAACAACAATAAAAAACAAACTGCTTTAGAAATGAAGGTTTGAATTTCTAGAGTTGGATTAGGACAACAGTGGGCATAAAGGCCAAGCAAGCCTCCTCCTTCTGTAACATAGTTGCGCTAAACTGAAATACTTATACAGGATTTTGTGAATGTGTGTTCATTCTGAACATATGTTAAGATTTAAATTTTTCAACATTTCAATCAGATTTATACCAGATTCATACTGACACCAATCTGCAGTCTTTTGTCATATAATTTTAAGGAAAAAAAAAAAAGGTCTTAGATGATTGATACATGACACACAAACATGCTGTACTGTACTATACACATGCATGGTCTGCATGTTTAACACACTGGGCCCAGGCGGCACGTTCAAATTAGATGATAAATACTTCTGGTCAAACTGACATTATTTCATGGTGTTTGGTAGGAAAGCAGATTCTTTGAATTGATATTCCATCCATTTTCTCTGCTTATTCAATCCAAGCAACAGTCTAGGAGGAGATGCACAAAACTTTGTCTCACCAACCACCACCTCGTGGTAGTTCCCAGTCCAGCCAAAAGACAAAATCTTTCCAGCCTATCCTGGGTCTGCCTGTGGGACATGCCCGAAACACCTCACCTAGGAGGTGTCTAGGAGGCATCATAATCTGATGCCCAAACCATCTCAACTGACTCGTTTCTAGAGGAGGAGCAAGAGCTCTCCACCTCCCAAATAACTGAGCTCCCAATGCTGTTTCTAAGGGTGAGTGCAGACACCCTTTGGAGAGGAGTCGTTTTCGCTGCTTGTATCCATGATCGTATTCTTTCATAACCCACAGCCCATGGCCATGAGAGGAGGAATTTGAACATGACTCTTATATACTTGCTCTTCTACTTGAGGCAGAAACTCATTCCAAAGTGGTAACCCCCCCCCCCCCCATTTCACGCTCAGCAAACTGCTCCAGTGCATCACTCAATGAAGCCAACAGGACCACACCATCCACATGAAGTAGGGACGTGATCCTGAGACCACCAAATGTGAAACCCTTGATTATGCCTATAAATTTTGTCCATAAATGTAATGAACAGAATTCGTGACAAAGGGCAACCCTGGCAGCGTCCAGTGCCAACCGGGGATGAGTACGACTTACTGCCTGCAATGATTCAAACTCTCACTGTAATAATAGTACAGGGATGGAACAGCCTGTACCAGTGGGCCCCATATTCTTGAATACCCCTCACAAGACACATGTAGACTGCTTGGTAAACTCCCACACTCTCAGCTATTCTCAAGAAAGAGCTTGTCTAGGTTGATATGACCACAATGTTCATCCTGAATATGAGCTTCGACTATCAGGTGGGCTTCCCTCTCCAGTGCCTGCCACAGTAGGCTGAAGAGTGTGATCCCCCTGAATTTGTAACACATCCTTCAGTCTCCATTCTTGAAAAGTGGGATATGACCCCAGCCTGCAAGAGGGTCTGTCCCAGTCCTACTGTAGAGGTGTATCAACCAGGAAAGCCCCACAGCTTTAAGGAACTCAGGGCAAATCTCATCCTCCCCAGGGTTTTCTAACTACCTCAGTAACCTTATCTACAGTGATGGGTGAGCCACTCCCAAGTCCCATGCTCTGCTTTCTCTACAGAAGATGTGTCCAAATGAAATCCTTGAAGTATTCCTTCCACCATCCAACTATGTCCTTAGTTGAGGTTAGCAACACTCAATCCCCTTTGCATACAGTGTGGATTGAAAACTGCTTCTGCCTCCCGTTATGTCTGACAGTTTGCCAGAATCTCTTTGTGACTGACAAAAGTCTACATGTTCCACGGGCTTACCATGGAACATGTAGAGTGGAACTGCCAGTGCCCAGCAGCTGCCTCAGGAGTTCCAGCGTCCAGAGTCTGACCAAGTTCAATAGGATTCTTTCTTCAGCTTGATGAAGCCCTTTCCTGTAGCGTACATCACCTGGTTCTGGGTTACCACTGAGACAGGCAACAACACCTTATTGCCTCAGCAATTTATTTATTAAAGCCTAACTTAAAAATAGGAGAATAGAGCCAAGACAGCTTATTGGTAATCAATAAATACTTGATTAAATGGATGAAATGTTCTTATTGTGTAAAAGTGGCTGAAAAATGAGATTCCAATTAAATTTCCAATAATTTAAATTTGCAATTAAAGTTCAAATTTTAAAGATTTTTATCTATTTTTAAATTAAGAAAGCAAAGAACAAACCAAAATGGTAAAGTGTATATTTTTATGTTGTATTTGGAATATTTTTAAATGAATGCAATCTAAACAACAGACTATTAATATGACTCCTAAATTTATCTTTCACTCAACACATTGTTATATTCCTATATATATATATATTTCTGCCATCATTACATCATCAAATAACCATATAAAAAGAAATATGCCTCCTTTCTTTCTTGCTGAGAGTAAGATACTCCGATGGCTATTGGCCTATATCTGTGTGTTATACAGGCCTCTGGACTGTCACAGAAAGTAATGTGCCCTTCCAATGAAAGTCTGTCATTCACATCTTCTGTGTAAACGGCAGTTTGCTCAGCAGGCTATGTGACAATGGGGTTACAGATATGATGACAGCTTTTCTTACTTGCTCCCCTCGCTGATAAAGCCAGGAGAAGGCGAGATAGCATCAACAAGGTAAATGTAGGCACAAAATCCAGTGCAGAACTATATCTGAACCATAGCAGGGTGTCTTGACTGGCTAGTCAAACAGTGGGCTTCAAACATTTCAATATCTGTTTGCATGGATTCTGCACTAAACTCTTAAGGCACGCCTTAAAAAAAAGCAGCACCTATGATTCCTTATGAATATCGGGCTTTTTTTTATTTTATTTAAAATGTCAAATAAATTTAAACTGGTGGTTTTCACAACCACACATACAGTACATGTACTTTACACTATGAAGGCTATTCTCAAGGCTGCAGTAAACAATCAAAATACCTCAGCCAATAATCAATGTGCATAATAAAGAGATAAGTGAAAATTAAATGTTGGAATCCAGTATTTCAGCTGCATGCAGCGTCTGTTCCCTTTACTGCGCAGTCCTTCTTGTGCTGAACCTGGGTGCCCTGGAAACATTTCTAACCTCGCAGTCACGAGTTTAGGTTAAGATATTTATTAGAGCCGTTTGGTTTAAAGCACATGGGGCACAGGGGTCTATTAGAGTCATCCACCATCAACCAGCTCTTCCCACTGTGATCTCACTTGACTTCATATTTGTTGTAGAAATGTGTAATTGATGGTATACCTGTGAATTATATATATTATTTGTAATGTTATTGATTTATTTTGTAAAAAACAAGAAAATGAACAATTAAAGAACAAACAACACAAAGAGTGTTTTGCAGCAACCATCTGAATGAACAAGCAAAAAAGAAATGACCTGCCTACCTTAGTTCATTTGTGACTATCCAAATGATGCTGAAGACTAAAATTTAGCACCGCCATGTTCCACTTTTAGGTCACGTGACTTGTGAAGGAAGCAGGCAGAGGGTTTTACAGATTCCAAGCACTGAAAGTGAAGGTCAGCTTCTGATTTGACTGATGTTTGCACTGCAGACTGTTTCAAGAACAGCACTTAAAGAGGGGGTGATCAAATTTTAGGCATGAAAAATTATTTAGCAGAGGGACAAACATATACAGGTAGGGTGGGGCAACTCCCCTGCAAATCGCACCCTGGATGTAACCAATGATGCCAGCTTTGAACGCAAAGTGGTAAAAGACCCCCAAGTCATGTAAACGTAAAGGACGAGAAAAGAAACAAACTCCCAAATCACGACTTAAGTCATCTCAGAGCACTTTACTGAGTCAGGTCAAGACTTGTGTTACACAAAGCAGCCAAGAAAATCCCAGTGAATAAGCATTTATCAATCCAGGAAACAGGAAACGGCCTCAGACAGAGCCAGACTCTCTCAGGGAAGAGATCTGTATGAGCAGCAGCTGAAGTGAGAGGACAGTGAAGGGAAACAGGAGAAACATGCATACTACCAGAGTCCTGTCAGTTAGTGATAATAATAACAAAAGATTTGATACTCACCAGAGTTTATGATAAGTTTATGCTACTGAAGTCACAAAACCACATTATTGCCATTTACAATATTTTGCAATAAGTATTACAATAAGATATATATAGCAGTAAACAGTGACTGTTTTACTGCTGCAAAATGGGATAGTTAAGCAGACACTGTTGATTTTATTTATATAGCACCAAATCACAACACCAAATCGCCTCAAAGCTGTCATAAATAGAACCCAATCAGTACTGATGTGATTTAAAAATATTCCAATATATATATATAGATATATAAATAAATATAGATATTTTTTTCTTCAGGCATGAAACATGAACAGATTGCCCTAACATTTTTTTTTTTTTTACTTTTATTGTCTTTAACCACATTATTACAGGCTGTTAACATTGCATGGCATCTTCAGCATTTCTAAGGAACAGTCTTGAGATCGGGCAGATTGCCCTAACCTTTGTTATGTGGAGTCATCTGTTTACTTCTTTACACTGCTCAACTCTGCTTGGATCAGCTGGCTGTTGTGTTTGTGCTGTTCCAAATAACTGCATTGCCAACAGTTTCAGTTTCACACTATGCAACATTAACACCCATAACATGGCTGAAGGGTCCTTCTTCCATCTCTTTACGTTTTAAAGGTAAGGACTGCTCAGTGGCATTTGATAAGCTGGAAATTTAAAGCTCACATGTAATGCAAATGTATTCATTCTTTTTGCAGCTTTTGTCCAGCTCCTGAATCTTTACACGATGTGAGGGTATTTTTTGTGAAACTTCTTGTAAAAACAAACTGAGGTATATTAACTTTGTAAACAGGTTTGTTTGCACTACTGTGAATTTACACTAATGTTCTATGTTGTACTGCTGCAGAGCAGCCGTGGTGTTCAGTTCAAATTAAATTTAAGCTGATATGCTGATTAGATTCACTCACTGAATTACACCTTGATACCAACTTTATACTGTTTAGGGGTGGGAATCAGCCAAGATGAAAGCCCCCTCCTGTCTGATCATTTCTTAGTAACATTTACATTTACTCTAATGGATTACACAGCAGTGGGGAATA
>JAVDPK010003109.1:134710-149091 GCA_034780415.1 Cichlasoma orientale | reverse complement strand
TTCCCAGGTTCAGAGGTGTAATGTTGTACGCCACTAGGGTACAGCTGGAGTGACAAAGACTTGTACCTTTTTAGGTCCATTCCTGTCCCTCTATTTCTTAGTGTGCAGGACCTACTGAAAAAGCCTACAAACCACACAGATCCGAGTCGAGCCGCACTGAGTAGGTACTAGTGGAAACACGGTTTCCAGTGTGAACTTTCACTGTGCCATCCAGATACGCAAGTGGTTCCCAAACAACTACATGAACATGTTCCATCTACCTTACAGCCCCTTCCTCAATCCAATAGAGGCGTTTTCCTGAGTCCACCACCCATTTTCCCAAAGCCTTAAACACAAATCCAAAAACTTAAGCTAATCCCAGACAATCCCAGACTTTCCTGTCAAAATCAAACAATCACTGCAAAAAGTAGTTACCTGTGTGCAAACACTGTGGTCAAGTCACACACACAGCAAGTAATAAATCTATTCACAAAGAGCTGTTACACACTACATCAAATCATTTAAGACACAGCATCCAGGACAACCAAAAACAAAAACAAATGAAAAGCACATCGCTGTATGACAGATTGAGTCTGCACCATCAGGTCTGTGTGCCAGGACCTCATCCACATCACAGGCAATGTGCTTCTAATGATCTGGTAAAAATCACATTGTAAAATCACCTGATCCTATGCTAATCTAACTAATCTACTCTATGCTAATCCTGGTTTCTGATACTGATCTTGAAATGAATTGAGAAAGAAAAGAGGGAGATGCTCTGACCAAAAATATAATCCTCTTCAGGTTGTTCCTGAAAAAGTTCAAAAGGGGGTAACAGTGACTCTGCACAAAGTCCTCCAACTCCTTTGAAGCTTACAGGGTAGGAGTGTAAGCCTTCCATTTAACCTCAAACTGGGCTATTGGTGGAAAACAAACAAGCACTACTTGATATTCTGATAAATTAAATGCTTGTGAGTCTACTGGGCATTATGCATGTTTCAATGATTTACTAATGGCTATATTTTGTTTTTTTCTTTTTAAACAGTGAGTGGCAACAATGTGCTGCATTTAACTTTAATCTAATAGAATATAAGCAGGTTGGCAGTTTTGGCACATTAATCACCAGTCTCAGCATGCTAGTGTCCAGCCATGTCAGCAGCTTATGCAGTGGATCCACATTTCCCACCACTGGTTTCTTTGTTACCAGAGACAATTTCTCCTTGGTCAGATCAGTAGCTGGCTTTGGCAAAGACATAGCCTCCACTGATTTCTCAGTAGTATCATTTCTGCTCGCAATGTAGCGAGTACTCATACCTCTGTTCCCAGTAACCTGCTTGCTGTTTGTCACTGCTCATCTTCTCTCTTTATGCTCTTCCCTCACTCCAGTCACAGCAGACGTTGAATTGCATCTGAAGTCTTAAACCAGTACTTCTGTCTCCATCTTGTGGCAGTGACAGGATTTACAAAAACACTTTTGATGCCTGGTAATGGACTGGCATTTATATAGCTTATTTTGTGGTCAATAAAGCTTAAAAAATGCTAACAAAAAATGCAAAAAAAAAAAAAAAAAAAAAATGCAATGGAGAAAAAAATGTACCTGGCATTGGGTACCCAGAAGAGTCAGTTTCAAAAGGCAAAGAGGAAGACACTTAACTTCTCACTCTAAATCACAGGTCCTGTTTTAGTCTAAGACAGGTTTCATGTTTTGTCTTTGTCAATTTGTTTGTCTGAGTTTCCTGTCTGTGGGATTATTTAACCTATCCCACTGTTTTTCTGTTGCGTTCACTTGTCCTTCCCACTGTTTATTTACAGTATTTCTGAACTGCTAACTCATATTTCCTGAGTCCACCACCCATTTTCCCAAAACCTTAAACACAAATCCAAACTAACTCAAGCTAATTTTTTTCCCGCCTGCTCTCTGACAGAGACGGTCACATCTCTCTCTCTCTCCTGCCCTCCCCATCTTTCCTGCTTACTGCTTGCTGTAAGAGCCTTGCTTACACTTTGACCGAACAAGAACAGGGCCCTGAACACCACTGATCACTTTTTCTCCACTATGAGATCGGGGAAAGGGGAGCCCGCTTGCCCTAGTGGAACTGACCCGGTCGGCTATGTCATCGACTCATGGGGCTCCTGGAGACCCGTGTGTCTCTCAGAGCTGTTGGTCGAGGATGTGGAAGATGATTACATATTCGGCCTTTTGGTAGCAGGAACTCTTCTGTCTGGCTCTGGAGGATACTTGATTTAATTTTCCGGGAAATCAAGAAAATCTGGGCTGCAACTCGACATCTGTCAAGAACGCAGAACCAGACGGATGGGCTGTGTAGAAGCGTTCAGACTCAGACTCAATGCCTGTCTATCCACAAAGACCATCTGTTACACACTACATCAAATAATTTAAGACACAGCAGCCAGGGCACGTGTGAACACAAAACGCTGCCATAGTCAGAGTGACATGACAGTGCTGAATGTAGATAAACAATATGTAAAAAAAAAAACATACAACAGAAAGCACATCACTGTACAACAGATTCAGCCTGCACCATCATGTCTGTGTGTGTGGTCCAGCCAGAGGACCTCATCCACATCACAGGCAAGGGGGTAACCCCCCCCCCCTTTGTGTGCTGAATCCAGCCTTGACAGAACTCTACAGTAACATCGTCACATGCGTGTTTCATCGCCTCCAACAGATTCTCCCTGGTGTAGGGCCGTCGGTCAGACACCTTCCACCTCCGCGCAGAGAAAACTCCTTTATTGGATTGAGGAAGGGGCTGGAAGGTGGATGGAACACATTCATGTAGTGCTGGTTGTTTGTGAACCACTCGCGTATCTGGACGGCATGGTGAAAGTTCACATTGTTCCAAACTATGCTGTATACAGGAGGCACTGCTCGCTGATCCAGCTGTGCCTCCTGATCCAGCTGTTCACGAGCAGCCATGAGATCCTGTAGACCACCCAGGAATGTGAGGAGGTGTCCGGTGTTGTATGGCCCCAAGTTAGCACGACAGTGGAGGACCCCCCAGTTACCAATGGCTGAACAGAGGGTGACATTGCCACCCCGCTGGCCAGGGACTTCCACATGATGCGTGAAAAGGGCGCTCCTGCCACCTGCATGAGGTCGCTGTTCAATTCTGGGAAAGGGGAAGTGCACTTACGAATGTATATTACCAGTGGACATTGCACTGTAATGAACATCACAGTACTTGCAGTGTGGCATACTGTGTGACAAATGTTGTACAGCATGGAACAGTGAATGATGATGCTGCCACAGAGACTCTGCTCAAATTGGGTTGGAACTTTTGTCCTGCTTCCCTCATGGTCATCACGAGTTGCTGTGCTGTGTGTGGGGTTGGAGGTGTGTTTGCATTCTGCTGCCAGTGTTTATGGTTTTGCAGTAATGTGTTCAGTGACTGAGAATGTGTTTGCTGTTGCACAAAGGAGAGTGAATGAGTTGCACAGGATGTGTCTGAGTGTTTGCGGTTTGATTGAGAGAGTGTGTGATTTGAGAAGAGAGTGAGGTTTAGTGTTTTAGCGACTGTGAAATACTGTACTTCACCAGGCATATGTTTCCAAATTGTAAACAAACTGGTATAACATGATGTAACACACAAAAACTGAACCTGCCAGTCAGTCAGGCTGTGGCATCATTACTTTGAAAGCATCAACTCTGACTAGGGCCCTTCTTCCTTTGGGCTCTGCCCTCCGACCTTTCAAAAGTCAGATTTCAAAAGCAGAATTACTTTGAAAGCAGCGTTGTCTGCCACAGCATTAATCTTGCCAGGCACACAGTCTCATGTGTGCGATGGCTCCTTTGTGTGCTTGGCTGCTTAGTTCTACAAGTTGCTGAATTCACACAAGAAATGTAATTGTGGCGTTGAATCGTTGCTGCCACAGTGTAACTTGGTGTAACCCACGTCTTTGAAATAGTATTTGCATGTATTATGTTTTACCTCGCTTGGTACTTATGACATAAATGTAACCCCATACTATCTGTCAGAGCAGAGCAGAGTGGGTAAGGAGGGTAAAGTCTCATTCCATTAGTTAATTGAGAATATATATTCATGAATCCAGAATGTCACAAATACTTTTACACAAAAATTAATTTCATGCACAAAATCATCAACTCATCATGGCTTCAGTGTGCAGCCTATATGCTAAAGACACATGCAGACAGCACAGCTTTGTCCCCTCTAAGTTAGGCAGAAGCATAGACTACAAAAAGAGTTGATTAAAACAGTTAGTTCACACTTCTGTGAGGTGATTCTATAAAACTGTGAGCTTAATTAGCACATAGGCTGCTCCATTGCTCCATGATGAGCATAGCAAGGATACCCCACACGTCACTTTATTAGCTTAATTAAACAGATCTACTGAGCATGTGCATTTTAACAATGTGAAAATGGACTCAACTCAACAGTCTCCTGTGCTGATCTTCTAAGCTGCTCTTAAAGTGCCCATGCAGTGTAAGTGTAGGCTTTAAAGGACAAATTCCACAAGAAAATCATATGACATTATTGTAAGAGACTAAAACTCCCTAACCATAATTTACTTGGTGACATAAACCTTCAAGAAGTGAATAGGGAAAAAACGGAATCTAAAACACTATTTAATTGGAAAGAGGTTTTCAAAGCCGTGCACAAAAGTCCCTTTTCTAAATCGGGACAAGTGATAGACGTCAAGCTTCATATGTCAAATGTGACTTGTGTTTCACTGGAAATCCCACAAAAAAGCATTTTATACTCCCTGAGCTTTTAAAATGTTGGTTCTCTGCGGTTGCAGTTATGGAATCATTAGGGACATTAGCCATGTCTCACACGCTCGATTTGCTAACATATTCCTGGTGGTATCAGACCATGCAGATACTTTTAGTGGCATATCATTTGACACATCACTAGATTCCAAAACAGCAATGATGTAAGCCATGACGCAATTGACCCGAATTTCCCTGTTGGTGAGGGCTCAGAGCATCAAATAGGGATTGTTAAATCTGTCAAGCAGACATTAGTAATGTCTACTGAGCAATGTTTTTATAAAAAGAGAAAACATCTAGGTCACGCTCAGTTCAAATCAGATCTTTTCCTGTTCAAATCTGACTAAACCACCCAAAGCCAGTGGCTTGGCACATGTAGGGATTTGTAAAACTATTTATATCATGTTTTTTCTCCCTCTCTGTCTCTCTCTCTGTTTTTTTTTTGGTCTTTGAGTGTGTAAATGTTTGCAAATGTTCCAGACACAGCACAGATGTCCTCTAGAACAATAAGTCCTTAAGGCTCTGCCAGTAGGTATCAAGCATAGCCAGACACTGTGGATCATGAGTCAGTATTACCCCCAAGCAGCAGCTAAATTAATAAACATCACAGACAGTGTGTGGAATCAGTTGCCTTACTGCAGTACTGTGATTTAAGTAATGGTAGCAAGGGTAAATCTGATGTGATTTGTTCATTGGAGGATTAGGTAAACATGGAATATTCTCTGAAAATAGGATTAAAGTTCAATGTGCATCACACAGGAAGATTGCGTCTTATACATTATTCTTGGAAGTTACGCCTGTTTGTAGTAAAACTACTTCTTAGGATTCTCAGGCAACACAGAGCTAAAGAACTTGACAACAGTGTGGCAGTCCTCTAACTGTAGTTCAGATTGATTCTCCATAGCTGTAAATCAGGACTCAGTGAAATGTGTAAAACAAAGACTTTATTTATGAAATGTCCTGCAAAAGCATTACATTCTAAACAATTTCCTAAAAATCAAGGAACAAGTGTCAGTTTGGAAGTTGATGGATCTGTAAGTGTGCTTGCCTTTTCCTTTTTTATTTTTTGCAACAGAGCTGTTCTAAGTAGTTAGAAAGTTTAGATCAAAATGTTGTTTACCATTGATATCCATAATTTAAAAAAACAAACAAACAAACATACAAAAAGAAAAACAGTATTGGCAAACAGTTCCTGCAATTGAGCTGAAAATGATCAGTGTTGGCCACAGGAAAGATCAGGCTGAGGTCGATGGTTCAAAGCAGCAGTTTGACCTTTCTGAAAATCTACTTAAAATGTTTTTTTGTTTTTTTTTACCTATCTTTGCATTAAATCTGGAAACATTTAGATATAATTAGCCTAGGTGTCAGGTACTGTAGGTGTGACATTGTACAAATGGAGCAACAGGATCAATGCTACATTGTGTAATAGTAATTTAGTCAAGTCAAAAGGTGTACTGCAATTGATTAAACTACCCAACTATGTACTGTAAGCTTCCTTTTTGGACAGGTTACAATCAATCTCTGTACAAGCTTAGTTCATACTGTTGTGTTTGTGTACTAATCAAATGGGACTTATATGTTTCTCTTCATTGTGGGCAATATATATATTTTAAAATACTAGATGTTCAAATTAAAGATGGCAAAAGTTTAAAATGATAAGGTAGGTATATTCAAAAGTAATCCGTGTATCAAATGCTCAGGTTTCACGGGACAGGAACTAAAAAGTGTTATAAACACAGGATGAACTGAACGGCTATATAAAGTACCCGTATAATATGAATTAGGATTTTTCTTAATGTGTGAATTATGCAAAAGTACACTAGTGGAGTCCCAGATAAAAAAAAAAAATACACAAACACCAACTCTGAATTAGGCTCACTATTTCTTTTTGCTTAGCTTTATGCTAAGCTAAAATAACTACATCAGCGAAAAAGGTAATTTCTTAAATTGTCAAACTGTTCCTTTAAAAATTTATGTTTTTGTAGGAACTACTCCCTTTAAAATACTTGAAATAAAACCTGAAATAAAACTGTAGTGCTTGTGATGGATGAAATCATGCAGATCATAGCATAATCACTCTGCAGTTAGCTTGTAGTGCATTTCACATGATTAAATATTGTTATTACATGATTTAAGGTTAAATAAAATTGAATACTCTGCTGTCGCGTGGTGCTGAAATAAATACAATGAAAAGCAATATAGTGCAGCCATTAAAATATTTTGCTGAAAAAAAAAATCAGTTAAGGCAGTTCAAGTTGATCACATCACTGTTAAAGCTTTCTATGTTTTTAAGAAAAATAAATCTAGAAAGACTTATTGCATGTCTTGCATCAAGGAGTTTCTGTATAAGCCCTGTTTCTTGCACTTTAGCCATCTTATGGTATAATGGCACATGGATCCATTACTGTTGCAAATAAATAAGTAAACATTAAATAAATAAAACTTGGTGAATTAAAAAGCAATGTTCAGTAATGAGTGGTGCTTTAAACCTCACGCAGTAGCAACATCTTGTTTCGTACTATCTTAATGGATTGCTTTACTATGAAATTCCAACAGTAGTGCATGAGGAATACACTGCAGCTACATTTACTTCAGTCACTTTAAGTGAAATGCTGTCACTGTAGGCCAAGTGCTGTTAAAGGAAGAAATCCTGGTATTAAGTTCAATTACTGCCTTATTAGCCATCTGCTTTGGATACATTCAGATATGTGACTCAGTCAGTTCCGAAGTCCGCAGAGGCAATAGTATCCAAATTATATGTTCTTGTTATTTTAGTCACAAAAATTGAAAGCTTGAGATTAGAGAGTGTTATTTCAGGAAACCTGTGCAGGGGCTGGTTACATAGAGACAGACTAGATCAAGAAGTCCAATTGTACTTTGTTTTGCAAAGCTGTCTTTCTCATGGTGACAAATTTACAGGTTGGACTTCTATCCAAATATGGAGCAACTGCAGCAAATCACTAGAAAATGAAAATAAATGCTTGTTTCTGTACACCAATGACATGCAAATATCAGGAGCTAGTTCATCAAGATGAGCAGCTGCTCACTAATTCCCCAGTCAGTGCCATTAAACCAGAGGTGGGCAACCTGCAGGACACCGGCCCTCGAGGCCTGGAGTTGCCCACCCCTGCATTAAACAATTGAGGGGGACTGAAGCCTGTCCCAACTGCCATGGGACGAGAGACAACCTGCGGGCAATTTAGGCCTCGTTTACACGACACCGTTTCAAAATGAAAACGGTGTTTTGATGTGTTTCGGCCTCCCGTTTACACGAGAACGGAATGAAAACGATACATTTTTGAACCAGGGTCCAGAGTGGAGCGTTTCAGAAATGCACCGACCTCTGTCTTCGTGTAAACGGTTGAATACAGTGTGTTTTGGAAACGGGGTACTCACACATGCGCACTATGTTTTGCGACCCCCACAGTTTCCCGCCCATGTGCTAATAGATGAACAACACTCGTTAGGGTTAGCATTCACGAGTGCTTCAGCGAACTTCGATTAGCGCGATTCACATTCAATCTTTTCTTGTGTTTTTGCCGTTTTATTATTGAGTGTTGTGTGCAGCAGCAACCCAACCTCATCATCAGTCCACAAAGCCTCTCACAATGGCCATTTTGTAAATAATGAACAAATCTTTGTGGTGCATCCTACTACTAAGTCCCTCCACGCATGCGCATGTTGTGTAAACAAGCTTTGCAAAAAAAAACCCCCAAAAACAACAAACATCGCCAACTTGTGGCCTGGCAATGGGAACTACATCGTTTTCACAGTTTCAAGCGTCTTCGTGTAAACGGAGAGCGTTTCTGAAACACATCCGTGTAAACGGGAGGCTGAAACGCATCAAAACGACACAGTTTCCAGTGGAAATGGTGTCGTGTAAACGGGGCCTTAGAATCACCAATTAACCTAACCCCACTACAGTATGTGCACGTCTTTGGACTGTGGGAGGAAGCTGGAGTACCTGGAGAGAACCCACACACACACAGGGAGAACATGCAAACTCGACACAGAAACACCCTAACCCAGGACCTTCTTGAGGCAACAGGGCTAACCACCACAGCGCAATGTTGCCTGAAAACCAATTCCTCCAAATGGCTTACAGCATGTTTTCTAATGATGTGACAAGATAAGAATGGGGACATCATAAGATGATAACTAGAAAAATGGCGGCAATAATGACATCAAATGAAGTGTGAAATAAGTTATGAGTTATTGTCAGCTTGCAAACACAATGATTATTAAATGAGTTATTATGAGTGAGCTTGCAAATATGATTGTTAAATGTTTTTTAACAAATCTGAGCAAGAGCTACCCCAGTTACCATGTTGACTTGGATGGGCCCTCGCTACTATCTAACATGCATCTAACATGAACGAATAAAATGAAATTAAATGGAAAATTAGTCCAACAGACTTTACTCATGACAGACATTTTGACATGTGTGATAAACATAGGTGAAAGTAACCTAACTGCAGATGGTGCAGTTCCATAAGGTAGCTGGTTAAAGCTAAATGGAATGGAAATTATTTTTTATATTATCAGTTACACCCGTGCTTGTTCAACAAGCCAAAATGTCTGCTGTGATGTCTGGCATATTATGCATGCCATGGTCTCTGCTCTCTCCGGGCTGGCTTCCTCCCATTTGTTTTTATCTGTGCTGCTGTTGTGGATGGGCAGGTCCTCTGGTTATCCCGCCCACGGATCTGCCACTCCCAGCAGCGACTCTCACACCTGTCAGAAATGACTTATCACTCACCTGTTCTTCATGAACTCTCTCCTGACTGGTATTTAAGCTGAGGAAAATCTTCAGTCTTTGCTGGATCATTGCACCAACAAGGTAGCATTAATGTCTTACCCATGTTCTTGTTTATGTGTGGAATAACGCTCATTTGTATGCAAAATCCCAACCTGTTTGTTGACCAGTGGATATTATGGAATCATGAGTGTTTGTGTGAGCTGCCCACCACTCCATGCTGACCTGCCTCAGCCCTGGACTGTCTTTTGTAATAATTCCTTGACCAAGTGTAAATAAAAACTTCTGAGACCTTTTACCTTCTGTGGGTCCTTTTTCCTAGTGGATCATTACAATGCAGGTCTATTACAAAAAGTCCAAACATCTGGAGCTGGAATAAACCACTTAGATTTTGTAGTGAATAAAGACTCTGAGCTAAACTGCTAAGTTCTATTTATCAAGGTGAAAATCTAGAGTGCTGAAGGATTAACAAGGACAAAATTCAGGGACAAGAGATGAAAGACATAGACCTTTCTGCTGAAGTAAACACAGAACAAGAGTATCTAAAAAAATGATATCTGGCATTCACCTCTGTGAGCAAGTCAAGGGTAATGCCACATTTACCCAGGGAATATTGTGGCAAACCTTTTAGGCTCAAGATTAGACTTTTTTATAGAATGAGTGTGCAACCAGCCCCATGAGTGTCACTGGGGTACATATTAGCCTCTGAGACAGGAAAAGAAGGTCTATAAGTTATATTCAATATCCAATCCAGGAGTGAAGTGAGGCAGATGTGGAGATATTCATACCCAGAAGCCTTTGAGAATCCCAGGTCATCCGACCAAACTTTACTTTTCTTTCACTGCTATAGTTTGAGCTAAAATTGTCAGCAGTACACACACCAGTAGATCAAGTTGAAGAGGATGTAGGCGCCTGGGAAGATCATGCGAGAGTATGTGTCGATGGCATGGGTGTTCTGAATGATCCGGAAGCCGCGGATGCCCTTCTTCTTGGTGCCAGTGGACTCGTTGTCCAAGGACAGATGCACTATTATCTGCTCCTGTTTATCTGATGCATCCTCAGCGACCATGGAGGCTCTGGTATACCCTGCCAGGCTGTTGGCATCTGCCTCACTGTATGTTCCATCTAGCATCATGGTCTTGGTGTGGGGGATGCCACAGGTACAGGGGAGTGTCTGGGATTGGGTGAAATACACAAAAGGAATCAGGATTGAGTAAGATGTATTTAGCACTGTTTGGAGACGTGTACGTTTTGTGAAAGGTGTTTGTACCTGCTCCTTGACTTTTTCTCTGAGCTTGCGGTCTTTACCATCCCTCAAAGTTGTCAGGTAGTTGACAGCAGCGTATTCAAGCACAGACAGGAAGACAAAGACAAAACTGACCCAAAGGTAAATATCCACAGCTTTGATGTAGGAGACCCTGGGCATAGAAGCATTCACTCCAGTGATGATGGTGGACATGGTGAGCACCGTAGTTATACCTGAAACACAGAACATACAACCTCCTGTTAGCACAGCTATCAATGAACACTATTTAGGAACTATGACTATTTCGATGTCAAACAAAGAACTAACTGGCTTATATTTGCACATCATTCTGATGTGCTTAGGAAAGGCATTCCATTTAACAGGCAACAGTTTCAGTGATGCAGATCCTCTTACCTAATGAGACTCTGGCAGGGACAGCCCTGCGGTCAATCCAGAAGGACACCCAGGACAGCATGACCATTAGAGTGGCAGGGAAGTAGGTCTGCAGCAGGAAAAAGAAGATGTGACGCCGCAGAGTGAAGTTGATGTACAGACGGTTGTACCAACCTGGAGATGTGGAACAAGTCAAGCACAATAGATATTTTGTTTTATGTGCAAGAGCTAAAACACAAAAAATATGCTAAAATAATAGAACATGGTGAAATTAACAACTCATTTGTTCACGGATGGTAGAAATTTGAAGGGATATATGTAACAAAACCAGATTCTGTTATCCAGTGCTCTTGGGTCAACAGTAGTGAAGGGCAAACAGGTACAAGAAAACACTATTTTATTGGCGGGAAATAGTTCCAGAAAAGAAAAAGTTTGTTAGTTTAAAATATTTTTGTATTTGTACATGACCAATGACTACATCACCATTTTTAAATAAATAATTCCTAGAAGTAGATAACATGAACACAGGTCAATGCTACGTGTGGGAGGAAAAATTATGAGAATCTTTGCTTTAGCCAAGTGATGTGACTCCTTCCTTCTAGCTACAACAAAGCATTGCTAGTTACTACTGATCAGCTCTCCACATGAGCTTAGAGAGATTTTAGCTTACTCCTCACCACAGCTTCAGCTTTAGGATGTTGGAGGTTTTCCTCTTATGAACTGCTCAGTTCAGGTCTTTCAAAAAAAAACAAACAATCAAAATCAAAGTTTGTCACATGCATGGTCATACGAGGTACAACTAGCAGTGAAATGCTTTGCCAACTACCCTTACACTATTGTCCTGTGTCCTTTGACCCAGCGTTCTTCTTTGTATTTAGTTTTGAACTGTGTTTTCCTTTGTTGCTTCCTTTGTGTCATTACTATTATGTTGTTCACCTATGTTTCCCAGATGTGTCTACTTCCCTCATCAGCCCTCATGTAGTTAAGTCCTGCGTTTTCCCCTACTTGTTGTCAGTGTCCTGTTCATCAGTGCACCCTGCTGTGTGTTTTTCCGTTCGTGATTCTGTTACGATTCTGCCCAGTTCAGTCCCCTGTGTTTTCCAGCAATAAAGCTGAGTTTTGTGTTCACAATGGTAGAGCTGGAAGTGGCCATGCAGGGGGGCACCAGTCCTGAGGGTTGAGGGTGGATGAGACATGATTGTCCACCTGCACTACTTGTGGTCTGTCAGTTTGGAAGTTGGAGATCCAGTCACACAGGGATGGATGGAGTCCTAGATTATCCAGCTTGGTGGTGAGTATGGAAGGGAACAGTGTTAAAAGCTGAACTGTAGTTGACAAACAGCATTTTAACATAATTACCGATCCTAATGTCCAGGTGGGTCAGTGTGGTGTGAAGCAGATGTGTAACTGCATCGTCAGGTTGTGGTGACATGCAAACTGTATAGGGTCCATGGTGTCTGGCAATGAAGAAGTGATGAAGTGTCTGACCAGCTTTTCAAAGCACTTCATCACGACTAATGTGACCTCATTGAAGCAGGTTGGCTGAGGTTTCATCGGGACAGGGACGATGGTGGCGTTCTTGAAGCACGATGGGATGTTGACATGGGTCAGGAAGAGGTTGAAGATGTGTGTGAATACTGGAGCCAGCTGGTCTGCGCAGGCTTTGAGGACTCTGCCACAGATTCCGTCCGGTCCCGTCGCCTTCCTGGCATTCACCCTCTTGATCACTCTCCTTACGTCCCTCTCTGTAATGGTGAAAGAGCGCTGTCCTCTGGTGGGTTCTGCTCGCGTTCCTTCGGCTGCGTCTTCAGTGCTATTTGCACCGTTGCACCGTTAGCACCAGCACTACCATTGTAACACCAGCTACAGGTTGAGACATCTGTCACCTTGTGTTATTTTTTTTGCATGTGACCTTCAACAGGACTCTTTGAAAGACTAATGTACATTTTAGTTAACTAGTATTTCTTTCTTTTTCTATCTGAGAGGGCAAAACTTATTTCATAGAGACAAAAATTAAGATGGGATTGTCTAATTATTGAATATCTACCAAGTAATCATAAAACAGGGTTTTGACACATGGCCCCTCGATAATCCAGGGACTCAAGATTATTTCACAAAAATCTGTGGCCTTTGTGAAACTTAGGAGCAGTTACCATTTTCTTCAACTGAGCAATCTATCCTTGTACAAGATGTGTATGTGTGAGTGAACTCGGTTTGTTTTGCCTCTCAACCTGTGCTGCTGTAGAAAGCCAGCCTGGAGGTAGTGTGAAACTTCTGAATCAGAAACTGAGACAGAGAAATCCTGTCATCCGTGCTCAGGGACTCATCACCACTTTTCCAATAAAGCATCAGGTCCTCATCTGTGTAAGCATCTGCAGAACAGAAAGTAGGAATGGAAGTACAGAGTTAGTTTAAATGGCAATAGCTGGATCTGTGATAAGTAAATAGAGCAAATTCTAAAATAAAAGCCTGTATTCTGCTGATGGCTGAGTCTCAAGAGCCAAAATAATAAAGCAGTCACTAATAAAGGCAGCAAATAGTAAACTAAATATGTATGTAAAATACGTATGTACAGTATACCATATACATATTGCCATCAGCCTTTTAACACAGATTCATTTCATACTCACCGCTCTTTCTTTGTTTCTCTTTTTAAACACAAATTCCATCCATCCATCCATCCATCCATCTTCTTCCACTTATCCTTTTCAAAGTCTATTTCCTGAACTAAATCAAATGTGTATACTCCATTTACTGTTTTATGGGTTTTTTTTTACTAATTGAAACTCCTGAAAATATTTAAAATTAAAACCATAATGTTCTTACATTTTTTTTATTTAAATTTTAAATTTTTCTTGTTTATTTATTGGCACATACAGCTTGCAGGAAGTCAGAAGGGGTGTGAAAAATTGGCTAAATTAATTTACAATGCAGGTACAATTACAAATTTGAGGCATGTCTACTTTGCTTTTCACTGAACTTTGATTATATTTAGCTTAAACTTTCTACTCCACTTCACTGTCAGATTGAAATACTGTATTTTTTACTTGACTGCATTTATATATAAATATACAGTGCTTACATTTTCAAGACCACCCTTCATATAAACAAGAAAACACAAATATTTTAGAAATCTGTCAAAAACATGTTTAAAACTAAAAATCTAATTGTTATTTATTAGACAAATAACAAACTGAATTAACGTTTTTATACCCAAATTTGAGTCGGTACACTGGACTTCTCTGAGAATATATATA
>JAVDPK010003109.1:84401-100620 GCA_034780415.1 Cichlasoma orientale | reverse complement strand
CCCCCCCCCCCCGTTCCTCTCGTAGATTTTGTGTGGTCATAAAAAAGGAGAATTACCCGGACCAGCAGCCTGCCAATAGGCACGTTTCTGGCAATACGAAGCAGATCTATCGACAGCCAGGCCACACCATCTACCTGCTGCCTACCATGGTGCTGGCCAATTTGCTACCCTGTGACATCACCTACTACATTAAAGGAATGTCCATTAAAGGCTCACTGAAGCCGGGAAAAGAGGCCGTACTCCACGCTGCTGACACCTCACAGAACATGGAGCTAGGTGAGCATGAGCGAAACGTGAGCCCGTGTTTGTTGGCAGTCGTGGTGCTGATGATGTGCGTCCTTTAGGAGTCCTGCTGGAGAGCTTCCCTGTGTGCAAAGAGCTGCTGATTCCCCCTGGAACTCAGAACTATGTCGTACGCATGAGGCTGTATGACACCAACAAACATCTGCTTTGTCTCACCATCCGCATCATCCTACGAGCACAGGGCGCATTAAAAATCCTGATTTCCGCCCCCTACTGGCTCATCAACAAGACTGGTACTGTTTCCTTTCTAAAGCATCACTCACACTGATTTTAAATGCTTTGCAGGAAGCTTCGGTTTTACTGGTCCTTAAAGCCACTTTCATCCCTCAGGTCTGCCGATAATTTTCCGTCAGGATAATACCAAGACTGACGCAGCGGGCCAGTTTGAGGAGCACGAGCTGGCCCGAAGCCTCAGCCCGTTACTCTTCTGCTACACTGACAAGGAGCAGCCCGCCATGTAAGTGTCATAAACAACAGTGAGCCCACAGTGGGCCTCAAGTTGTACCCCAGCTACAGAGTTATATTCCTCCATCCTCTGTTATGTTCCCATCTATAATGACCCCAGGTGTACAATGCGAATTGGAAAAGGGATCCACCCGGATGGAATTCCTGGCTGGTGCCAAGGCTTCTCCCTGGATGGAGGAAGTGGCGTCAGGGCAGTAAAAGTGATCCAACATGGAAACAGGCCTGGCCTCATCTACAACATAGGCAAGTTGATGAGTTCACCGCCGGTGTGATCATGCCTGATACACAGCAAGGAAAGGATTGAACTTGCTAAATAAAACCAGAAAAGTTCAGGCTCAGATATTAAAGTAGAAAACAGTGTTTTGGAAAGAAGTATTAACAAGTATGTCTGTAGACACATTGTTCATATTTCCTGCATGCATTTTAGGTTATTTATATGTTTTTATATTTTTTAAATATTTTTATACACCCGTTGAAAGACGGGTGATCACCTGGGGCGGGGGTGGGGGGCGGGAGAGATGTGTTCAATCAATAACGCGAGAACCGTTCAGGCTTACCAAACTTCATGGGTAGATGGCTTATGACCAAAGCAAGGTTGGGTCACTGGAGTCAAGGTCAAAGGTCAAGGTCCCATAATTATTAAATCTTTTTCCATGTGACAGTGAACAGGGCTGATACAGTGAGAGGTTTATCATGTTTGTGAGGCAGTGCTCTGACATTTAGTTCTGCTGTGCAGCAAATGTGTTCGTTCTAATCTGGACTGCAGCTGACTGTTCATAACCTCTCTGGATGATGTGCCATCACTGCTGATGCAACAAGGCCAAATGTTCCTGACTCTTGTATGGTTACATTTTTGATGTGTTGATGTTTTTTCTTGTTTTTCTGAGTTTTAATAGTGTTTTGTCCCTGTGAATGAAGCTCTGTTGGCCCGAGTCTGCAGCACAGCATTTGTGTTTCTTCAGTTCTCGACTGATGCGTGTGAAAGCTTTCTCTTCTCACCAAAACTAACGAGCACTTGTTACCTGCTTTCTGTCTAATGAGCACAGGTATCAGTGTGCGCAAAGGCAAAGGACGCTACAGAGACACCCACATAGTGACCTTTGCCCCACGCTACCTGCTGGACAACCGCTCCACACACAAACTGGCCTTCGCTCAGAGAGAGTTTGCCAGAGGGAAGGTGAGAAACAACTTGGATTCCTTCATTTTTTTGTAATTTTGCACAGGCGTCTTAGACTAAGAGGTAATGCAGGGGTGGCAGCTCAGGTTACCTGTAAAGATGCAGTCCTCTCTCCTGGTTGGTAAATAAGTGATTCCAATGAGCCGGAGTCAACAGCACATATTCACAAACACGTGTGTCCTAGGGTACGGCCAACCCGGACGGTTACATCTCCACCCTGCCAGGCTCCAGCGTTGTCTTCCACTGGCCCCGAAATGACTATGACCAACTGCTGTGTGTGCGCTTCATGGACATCCCCAACTGCACTTGGTCTGGAGGCTTTGAGGTCAACAAACCCAAGTCCTTTCATGTCAATATGAGGTAAGCTGCCCACTGTATCCATGTACAGAAGCAATAATGAATCTGTTAGCACAGAGTCCTCCTAGCATCACGTTTCCCCCTCAGCAGCCGTCTTGGTAACATTCCCATTTTGAAGCATGAATAGTGTACCTTTGATTTCTGTTCATGGAGAGCATGGCCTGTAAAAACTAAAGGCCAGAGCTCAGAACATCTGCTGACTCTGACCCCCCTCCATGGAAGTTCCAGCACCATCTATGCTCCTGTGGAGAGAACATTAAATGGTCCAAAAAAGAGAAAATAGAGCTGCAGCTCTCTGTGAGAAAATGCCTCGTTGAGGTCAGAGGTCAGAGGAGAATGGGCAGACAGCTGATAGGAAGGCAGTAGTAACTCAGATAACCACTCGTTACAACCACAGTATGCAGAAGAGCATCTCTGAACGCACAACATGTCAAACCTTGAAGCAGACGGGCTGCAGCAGCAGAAGAGCACACTGGGTGCCGCTCTGTCGGCTAAGAGCAGGAAACTGAGGCTGCAGTTCAAACTCGCTCACCAACATTAGACTTTAGAAGACTGAAAAACGTTGCCTGGGCTGATGAGTCTCACTTTCAATGCAACATTTGGATGGTAGAGTCAGACTGCCTTGTGTCAGGGGTCAGGCTCATCGCAGTGTTTCCAGGACTGTAGAATCTGAATGAAAACAAAAGAGGGTCCACCCCACTACTCGCAAGTGTACTTAATGAAGTGGTCAGTGAGTTATGTACTTATGTCTATGTATATTTATGTGTACATATTTATAGTATTGTGCAAAAGTCTTGAGCCACCCCTCATTTCTTTGGGTTTCTGGGAGGAATGTGGGAAATAGATGCAGCGATTTATTGAAGTGTCTGCAAACGTGGAAACACAGCATCAAAGGCAAAACTAGAGTTTGTACAGTTCTGTTGAGCTTGAGAGTGAAGAATGGGTGTGACCTCCTTCATTGCTCAGCACAGCCTGAACTCTGAACCAGTCTTCAGGAACGGTTCTCCAGGCTTCTTGAAGCTCTTTGGATGTTTCTGCCTTTGGTTCCAATCTCCACATCAGGGTGTCAAACATGCGGCCCGCCAAAGTGTCCGGTCTTTCCTAATCTTTGGAAAATGTGGAAATTTTGAAGGAGGAGGGCATCAATTTTGAACCATCAAATATATTTTCATTAGTTTTAGTCCTCGTACTGACAAAGACTCAACCTCTGGGCCGTCACACACCAGAGTAAGTGACCTAACAGTAAGTGCATACTATACTATAAATGAATACTATAGTTAGTATTCATTTTAATAACAGAAGAACTGAAAAGTTCCTTCCTGTTCATAATAGAAACGTTTTTTATATCTTTGACACGTTTCTTTGATTCGCTGCGTCTTCGTAATATTGAAGCTGAGCTATTGTTAAAATTGCAATTTTTTTTCCTTAAGACATTAAAAGCATCGTTGACCTTCTTTACACTGAAGTGTATTTTGGGTTACCGGGCAATGACCTTACTGGTCCGGCCCACTGATTTTGACAGCCCTGCTTCACGACTGTGCGTTTTTCTATCCAAGTGTGTGTTTACTGCACTGGCAGGGTGTTTGGGATTCACTGTCGTGCTGAAAAATGAAGCCGCTGCCGATCCGATGCTTTCCGGATGGTTTTGCATGGTGGATCAAAACCTGACGGGATTTTTCTGTGTTCATAATTCCATCAGTCTGAACCATGACGGAGCCTCCAGCGTGTCTCACAGATGGCTGTAAACACTGACCCTGTTCACCGGTCTCTCTCCTGCCGTGCATGTTGTTGACCGCTTGAGCCAGAAATGTCAAATTCCATAAGACCTGTTCTGCTGATTTTCAGTCCAGTTCTTGTGTAATGTGGCTCAGCCTTTCTCCCTTCCTGAAGAAGGGCTTCTTGGCAGCCGCCCTTCCTCTGAGACCATTTCTGATGAGGCTTCAGTGAACAGTAGATGGATCGAGGACACACTACACACCATGCTGGCATATGCCAAGTTTTCAGCTAATAGCTCTTTAGGCTCATCTCATTGTTTTTTGTTACCTATCAAAGCTGAACAAATGGCTCCAAATGAGACATTGTTGATACATTTTTGTGACAGGCTGCTAGTAACAAAGAGCCCAAAGATACAATTAAAAACTGGTTCTTTGCCAAGTTGTCTGTTGTGCAGACACAAAACTGGTTCATCCCACAAGATGTGTGTCTCTGTAATGGTAGAATGATTCATAGATGGTAAATGGCCTGGTTCTCATAGAGCGCGTTATACATGTCTCATTCACACATTCATACAAGCACTTTTTTCTACGTACTTTCTATCTAACATTCACTCTGATGAACACTCTGAGCAACTCTTGGTTCAATATCTGGCCCAAGGATACTCTGGCATGCAGACTGGAGCAGCCAGGGATCGAACCACCAACCTTTTGGTTAGCAGATGAGCTGCTCTGCCTCCTGAGCCACAGCCACAAAGAAAAGTGGGCAGGTACATGAAGTGGACTGACAATGAGAGAAAAAGACTAACTCATATGTACAGTCATGGTAAAAAGAATTGTGCGGTTTCATGTGTCAGGATGTGATAACCATGCTGGTTCCCAATGAGCACATGCGATCTTGCGGTTCTCCCGTTCGTGGCAGTTTGCTGGTCTGGAGCTTTCAGCTGTGCCAGCGAGGAGACACATCAGCAGCGATCTTAGAAAAGCAGGTGTTGCAGTCCATAATTCTGCAGTAAGAAAGATTATTCACAAGTGGAAAACTTTCAGGGCAGCTCCCGATCTTCCCAGGACTGGACTTCCCAGCAAATTCACCCCAACGTCAGACTGTGCAATGCTCAGAGAAACTGCAAAAACCCAAGAAGCTCCATCTAGAGAGGCGAGGCTGAGATGGTTTGGACCTGTGCAGAGGAGGGACAGTGGACACACTGGACAAAGGGAGGCAGGAGGAAAAGAGGAAGACCTCAGAGAAGATTTATGGACGTTGTAAAGGAGGACGTGCAGAGGGTTGGTGTGACAGAGGAGGATGCTGTTCAGCTCCATACAGTTTTATTCATATCGCCAAATCACAACAACAGTTACCTCAAGGTGCTAGGAAGCAGAGGGAAGAGAGGGGCAGGGTGAGCTGGAGGAAGATGATCTGTGGTGACCTGATATGTGCAGCTGGATAGTGTAGCGGCAACATCACCATCTTTGGAACAAGAGGTTGGGGGTTTGAATCCCAGCAAGGGTGTGCATCCAGTAAGGGTCCCCAGGCTATATATATGTACGTATGTATTTGTATTGATTTCTTTTTTTTGCATCTTGATTTGAAAGGGACACATTGGGGAACTGTTTCTTCCTGCGGACAGAGATCACCCTGAAGGGAGCCACTTACCAGATCTCCTTTACTGATACTGACCAGCTGCCTCCACCTTTCCGCATCGACAACACCTCTGAGGTGAGTCCATCTTGGTAACATGAGCTGTTACTATGTAAACAAAGCCTGTATCCGTCTCACTGTGATCTCGCTCTGTGAGCTCTTCCCTGTGTCTGTGTGGAAGTGATCAAACATGTGCATGTTCACAATTTCTTCTCAGAGACGTTCATGAGCTTTGACTCTGTTGTGCAAGTGTGACAGAAGGATCAGAGTTAAAGAGGAGAGACCCTCCACAGTATAACGATCAGATCGAGGGACTGTTCAATAATAAACAGGTGCACTTATACAAAACAAAAAAGAGACAAGTCTCAATTTGACTACTTTATTCCGACCATGTCACCAAACATGCCGACATTTTGGCCTCAGGGTGGGGACAGAATGGAGGTCATGTCTTACCCCAGTGTGGCAGGTGATTGGTTAGAGTCACGCTTCTGGAGATGTTAGCACATCATTGTAGGCTTTGGGAGGACTGTAATGATGCTTTTCCATTAGTACCTACTCAGCACGGCTCGACTCTGCACGGTTTGTAGGCTTTCCATTAGGTCCAGGTACCAGGTACTTTTTTAGTACCCGCTCAGCTGGGGTGCCAAGCACTCTGAGGCGATCCAAAAATGTGACGTGGAAGAACAGCATGCCACTGATTGGTCAGGGAGTGTCGTCACTAGCTGAGTCATGAGAGTGACTCTGCTAGAATCAACCGCGCCATGTTTAAAACCTGACAGCAAGAAACTGTAGGCACAAAGCACGGGGAGGCTCGGCTGAATGCCCAGACCGACGGTCTGCAGCTGCAGTTCTGCAACAAGAGAGCTGAAACGCACACAGCATACAGATGTTAATACTTAACAATAAAACATTGCACGGGGGCTTATGCATGATGATGATAGTAAACTGGCCTTAGCTATGTTAGCTTGCCTCTGTGCCATCCATTGTTGTGTTGTGTTTTGAGTCGCATACAAATTATATCAAGAGACTACTGCCCACTGCAATATTGACTCCACCCACACTGAGGTGGTCCCGAATTGCAATGGAAACAAAATAAGACCGTGGCGAGTCGACCCGCGCTGAGTAGGTACTAATGGAAAAGAGGCATTTGGATTTCTTCATCTTTGCCTCTTCCTCCAATTCTGAGTAGTTCCTATTAATGGCACGAGAACGTCCCCCCAGCATGCTTTGTTGTAAATGTGTTGGGTGGTTCCTGTTACAGTAGGACAGTATTGCAGTCCATGGGTATCCTGTAGATTGAGGTGTGAGTGTTTCCATTTTGTTGTTTCAAAAAAGAACATAGTTTGAAACGTTTTGTCTGAATGGATTCACATCTAACGTCTTCCTCCCAGTGTGCCACGATAAGGTTGGATGTGCTTCACTAATATTCCCCCAGTCTCACACACACACTGATAAAAGCACTTTTGTCTAGCATTCCCTCACACACTCACACTCCGATGGATGCATCGGAGGCAGCTCGGAGTTCAGTTCTTGCTCAAGGATGCTTTGATAAGTGGACTAGAGCAGCCCGGAACCGATCCACTCCGCCTCCGGAGCCACAGTAATGGACAGCATACCAGAGACAGTGGGTCTTGATGGGGGACTGTTTGCATCTCTTTGTGACCTCCACATGCAGCAGCGTCTTGGTTGGCTCTGTGATGTGTTGCACGTCTTCAACAAAAACCAAAGACCAAATTGGACATAGAGTAGAATCAGTAGAATAAACTGCTTTGTTTGAATTGTTGCAGGTGCCCCTTCAGTTCTGGCAGCACGGTGTGGTCGACATGCGGCTGCACACCGAAGTGAAGCCGGGCTCAGTGCTGGACTACGCCTGTGACGAGCCTACGCTGCCCCCGTACCTCATCCTCACTGTGAAGGGAGCAGGGTCCTCCGAGGTCACGGCCGACATGAATTTCTTCAGAGAATACAACAAACTCTACTATGAGAACTTCATCTACATCGCAGCCACGCACACGTTCTCACAGTATGGCCCGAGTAATAAAAACCCATAATTTTCTTTCAGTTTTCCTTGTTTTAAAAGTTGACGCGTTGACGTTCACAGGAGTGCCGAGAGGAGACCTGTTGGGAAGAAGTGTTTGGTGAGCTGTGCTGAGCTGGTTCTAGATGTGGACACAAAGACTCAGAGGGTCATCCTGAGGAAGAAGGTTAGATTATACTTCCTGTTTAAAGGGTTGGAAAAGCAGGACTTCTTACAGCCCTGTTCCCAAAAAGGGTTTTTAAAATGTGTAAAATATAAAATAACAGTTGCACTGATTTGCAAATATGCATATTTATACATAATTAATTTACTTATTAGTGACCTTTATTTAACCAGAAAGCACCATTGAGATCAAATCTCTTTTACAAGGGAGACCTGGCCAAAGTAGCAGCCCTGTGAACTCAAAGGATCTCAGGTCAGATCGGCCTTTATTTTTGTGTAGGCTCAAAACATTTGGGTTTTGAGACAAAAGCTCAACATCTCAGCTTTTCTTTGCAGGTATTTACACCTGGATCTGATGCTCCACCTTTGGTCTGAAGCTCTTTTCTAAACTCAAATGTTTTCAGCCTGCAGCAACAATAAACTGCTGTGATACCTTTGGACAGGAGTGTACATCGTGATATAGATCATGTTGTGGGTCTACAATAAGCACAACGCCTCTCAAGAAAAAACTCCGCCTCCTTATGATGGTTTTAAATGTACCCGCAGGTGTGAGTGTTCTGAGAGTGTGTGAGTGTGCTGAGTGTACAAACACAGGGTGTTCTGTGGTTGAGTGTAAAAGTGTAACAGCCCTCGCTTTAAGTCTAATGAAGTGGATCATATTCAAATACTGGACTGCAAAACTCTGTTTACTCTGTTACAGAAAAGGGAAATTAAAGACTGATGAGGAGGAATGTCACCTTGGCAGCTCTGAATCTTTCAGGCGTCTGCAGATGTGCAGCTGCTCTGAACGCATTAGAACTAGAACAGATCTTAATACTGAAAATATTTGTTGCTGCTCACCAAAACAGTTCAATTCAAGCTCCCATCTGGGACCCGAGGACAGAATTTATTCCACTGCATGCAAATGTGATGCGAATGACAGAGTCCGTGAATCCATCTCCAGAATTGATAAAGAATTTACAAACTGCATTAAAGGAACAGATGGAAATTCCTCTGTCAGATGAGAACTGGCTGACTGGCTCTGATTCCCACTGTAAATGTGCACGTGCTCATGCATGGCACGTTTTGTATTAGTTTATCATACTGAAACAGAGAGCCCATCGCAGGGGGAGGGACTGGATGTTGGAGGCGATGTGGGTCATTGGCAGATATTCTGGGTAGAAGCCTGTCCTGACTCTCATCAAAGTACCAGAGAAAGTGATGGATTTCCTTCAGTCAAAAACATGAACAACGCAGGCTGTTGGCTATTAAGTGCTAACATTACTCAGTCATATGTAAGTGCTGATGCCAATAAGTGACCCACTGGGACACAAACTTCAATCCCAGAGCAGTAGATCTAGGTCAGAGTAATGAGCAGTACCACAAAGTAACCACCTCCTGTTACCAGTTTGAATTCACTTTATATAAATACGTTTATATAAATATGTAACTGGGCGTACTTTCAAACTGAATTTCTGTTATTGCTGGGGCACCCTGCAGTACCTTCACGGCCCACCAGGGGGCCGCGGTATGTAAAGTGTTTATTGTTTGCAGAAAAATGAACATGTAGTTGTGCGTACACTGATTGTTGTGCAGGAGCCAGGGAAGCGCTCCCAGCTGTGGAGGATGACCGGGACTGGCATGCTTTGCCACGAAGGCTCGTCTCCACCGCAGAGTAAGCCGGCCCAGCCACGCCCGCTGGACTCCTCTCTCGTACTGGACATCGCTGGGCTCGCAGCTGTCAGTGACAACAGGTTCGTTCTCTGCGGCTCAAGATGATTTTCACTTCATGGCCTCCGAACTATGAACCGGGAGGAACTGTATGATGGAAGTCTGGGTGTAAGAGGCATTTCTCTCCTCTTTGTCTCTCCCAGTTTTGAGCCACTGATGCTGAGGAGGCCCGACTCACGGCGCAGCACCACCCAGACATGGTACTTCAGCTCAGGCATGCTGACCTGTGGCCTTCCCCGACTGGTAGTACAGGTAGGTGCACCACCAGACTCCTGAGATCTCAGTATGTTCTCATCTTCTGTTTTTCCTTTCATGATTTTCTTCAGTTTTACGCTAACGTATTGCCGGTACTGTTCAGGTAAAAGGCGGGGTTGCAGGCCTGTATGATGGAGCGGAGGTGGTGCTGGGACCAGATTCTGGGCTTCTGGACCCTAGTCCCGAGCAGCAGTTCATCAATCAGAAGATGAGACCTGGTTCTGGGGTGCTGTCGGTGCAGGTGCTGCCAGATGGACCCACACGTGTCCTACAGGTGGGAAAATAAAGGAAAGACTGTAAAGCACTGATGTCACGCAGCTCTTAAAGGATCGTTTGAGAAATGAAAAACAGAAATTATAAACTCTTGGTGGCCTTTACTCCTCTTCAGTTACAAATAAGAAAATGCACTGTGCTAATTTTTGTTCATCTTAAGAGTCATACCAACAGTTCTGCATACTTTATCTGGTTCACGTGTGAACGATGCCCCCCCCCCCCATCCCACGTCCTTCTGTGAGCTGGAACCGGCGCACCACCATTATCAGTGACTGTTTTGGCTGGAGATGGGATCCGGCTCCTGAATGCCCTGACCCCTCTCGTCTCCATTGGCACCCCCCCCCCCCCACCTCCCCGACGTTACCCAACCGAATTGCTGTCCTGGCTTTGAATGTGTGATATGCTTTTGCTAAGGTGTTTTTGGATCCTGGTACTGTACTCCATAGGAGTACAGTACCAGGATTACAGTACTCCATAGGAGTAGGATTACAGTACTCCATAGGAGTACAGTACTCCATAGGAGTACAGTACCAGGATTACAGTACTCCATAGGAGTACAGTACCAGGATTACAGTACTCCATAGGAGTACAGTAGGAGGGGAATTTTTTTAACCTAACTCTCCTTTTGTTGACAGTTTACTTTTTTTTTCTTGGGATCGATCATGCCGACGGCGCCATTAAGGCTGCGGCTGCAGACATGCTCCTGTATGTTAGCTTGTATGTCCTCTCAGATTTCTGTTCTGAACAGAATTTCGTTGTATGTCAATGACAATAACGTTCTGTTCTACTGTGGCTGCGGCTCCTATAGCCTCCCGTTGGAGGCAGTGCTCTAGTATGGAAAAGGAAACGAGTTATTGGTGTTTTGATGATGATGTTGCTGCTGATAGAAATAGGATGAAATGTGAGTACAGAGCTGTATTTTTTGCTTAGATACAGTCAAGTGCTGCAAAACTGGATAGATAATGTCCTCAAACATAGCACGAGCGAGCAACTGTGGGTGACGAAATGATGCACGATGGGCGAATTGCTCCCTGCACGGATCCCCTTAATGCAAAGAAATTGAATGTTCCTGAATGGCCACCTGACCTGAGGCCAGCTGAGCGGTTACTGAAGGCCAGGCAGAGGGTAGACTCTGTTAATGTAAAATAATTACAGTCCCTTAATTTAATATTTTTGGTGAAAGTGGTGAGTTATTTTAAATGAATGCCAGTCCCGTTTCTTCTAAAGTACTTCAATCATATATTTGGTTAAAGGCAAAACTGCAAAATAATCATGTCCTTGTCGATCACTTCTGGACTCCACATGTTTAAAAAAGTGACCGTTTGTCCTTCTTTGCTGCAGAATGCACGTGTTCATCCACGGTTAATCTGATAAGTGCTGCTTTCACAGTGTGCTGGACCTTTGGTGCTCCAATGATCTAAAAATACTTCTGAAAATATCTGCTTTGATTTACAGTCGCTGTGAATCTGCATTCTTTTGCAGATCAGTGATTTCAGTCAGAGAAGAATGATGAGGAGCTCACCGAGTACAGAACAGGAGCGGAGCAAAGATGACGTGAAGAAGAGAGAGCCTGAGCAGGAGCTGGAGGTACCAGAGATCCTTTTAAATGTTCTGTATTGTGCTGTAACTCGATATTCAGCTGCTGTGTACGTATTTACTTTTTAATTTGGGGATTCAGATATTCAGACTGTTTGGTTATGCCATCCCAGCTGCTCAGCAGTGATCGCCACGCTTCACTTCACCTCTTTGTTCCCAGCTTAGCAACACTGACGCTAGATTAAAGGAACTCTTCACTCCCCTTTAGCATTATTAACAGAACAAAGTACCAGTCAAAATTCTGCACCCTCCACGGTGTTGCAGTCGTGGTTCAGGTGTTTCTCTGTTTCGTGAGGTTGGAGTCAGACTGAAGCTGTGCACCACCGTGGGAAACATAATCAATAAAGTGGGATTTATGTTTCTGTGTTAAACATACGCTGTGACTGCATTGCGACTATAAACCTTCTGAAACCCTAGGCCATAGCCTGCACTCTAACCTGTAACATGTTAGCTTACAGCGTAGCCTAGAAATGTAACTAGCCCGCAGTAACGCTGACTGGCCCGTTCAGTACCATCATTTCCTCCTGTGTGTTCTGCCTTCTTCTTCTTCTGTCACTGTTTTTCACATCGACTCAAAGAGGGAAACTCCACCGCTAACTGTGTTCTGGCAGATTGTGATATTCAATGTGGGCATAAAATGGAGCTTCAATGTGTGTTTAAGTGCTGAAAATCTCATGTAGCTCTTTTATGTGAAAGGATCGTTTTTGTCCAGCAGAGAGGTGTTTTAGTTTCCTCATGCACACATCAAGTCTTATAAAGCTTGATGTGCATTTCTGTTCTCCTGTGTTGCATTTATTTTAAAGCTGAGTCAGATCTGGATACTGTAAAGGAGTCTACACTTTATTATTCTATTATCTTTAGTTTCACAGTGGGGCACATTGGTCTTTACAGTGGTTCTGATGCCTTCTCTGTGTTCACGCCCAGGTGCTGGTGACCTTGGAGGAGGGTCTGGGTCTGTCTCTGGTCAACAAAGTTCCTGAGGAGCTTGTTTTCGCCACGCTGTCTGGTATAGATGTCCACTTCACTTGCACTGCTGCCAATGAAGTGTTGGAGCTCAGCATCCAGAACATACAGGTGAGCTCACCGCGCACGTGAGAACATTTACAGTCCTGAGCAAACGCATCAGACCACCACCCAGTGCAAGGTTTCTGCCACAGCTGCCCTCATTTACTGATTACCAAATAATTGCTCATGTTTCTGTAATTGTTCATTCACACGTACGTGCGAGCTCTTTACTCAAAGTTACATTTTTAATGCTAAAATATGATTATTGTTGTTGTTCATGAGTTTTCAAATTCACAAAAGACAGAAAAAAGCCCCTTATTTTTGATCAAGAGGCCGAATTACTGTTTTTATTAATAGGAAAAATAGTTTTAGTGTTTAGTGTTACGCTGTCCAGTGTTCCCGCTCAAATTCGGGTATCAAAACATGAATTTGATTTGTTATTTATATAACGAATAACAGCATAATTTTTTTACTTTTGGATTTTATATCAAATTTTTAGACAAAGCCTACTGTTTCTATTCTTTAGTCTCAGACCATTAAACAGCACCAAAGCTGCAGCTGAGAGAATAAAAACACACGGGGAAACGCTGAGTTAGCAGGTTTCTGACCAGCATCGTGTGACTGTTTGTTAGATTAATTGGTGAGTCCTGATTGGCTGAAGGTTTGAATGTGAGTGTGAACGAGTGTCTGACTCCCTGTGTTGACAGCTCAGATAGACCGAAGCCCCCCCGTGACCCTGAGTTGTAAAAGCATTTGGGAAAATAGATAAATGTTTCATTTCAAATCCACGGCCGAGAAAACTCTGCTGAAGTACCTGATTGTGTATCCAGTGGATGTTGTGCTAACTCGCGATTGCTGTATAAATACCTGGTATGTAATGTTGTGGTTGTCAGGTGGATAATCAGCTCTTGGGTACCACCCAGCCCGTCATGCTGTGCGTGACTCCCAGTTCCAGTGACAGCAGTGTAAACGACAGTGGCCCGGCCCTGCAGGTCAATTCAGTCAAGGTTCCTAGCAGCCTCATGCTTACTGATCTCTACAAGGTGAGTGCCACGCAGCGCGGTGTCATAGGAGTCCACTCGAGTGTTGTGACCAATTATGTAACCGTGATATGTCCACAGCACCTGATGGTGACGGCCCGTCGCTTCACTGTCATCATCGAGGAGAAACTGCTGCTCAAGCTGCTCAGCTTCTGTGGATACGGACAGACAGACGCTGGTGGGTCTTTGCTTCAGCATCACTGTTGATAGTGCTGACGGGCTGTGGGCACACAATCAAAACATTTTTATCATAATGCAGAGCTGGAGAATTTGGATGAAAACCTCAGAGAGAAGCCCAGCGAGGACTCGGGACCGCCCAAACGCTACTACTTTGAGAACTTGAAGATCAGCCTCCCTCAGGTCAAACTGAGCGTCTTCACCTCTCACAAGCTGCCCGCTGAGCTCAAGGTACCAAACATGGACCTTTTTTCCTTCTCTTACTATTTTTAACCAGCTTTTAATCGACAGTCACTTTGATTATGCAAAGTGCAGCACCTTTGATAGAGAGCAACATGTCCACAGTAGCTTTCTGGTACACATTAACAGCCAGCAGATGTTAATCTCAACTGTTTAACATTTTGGGAATATCGACTGATCATTTCATAAAATCGTGACGTCACCTGTTGGTTTCTGAACTTCTGAAGCTGAATTCTGAAGACGACAGAAGTAACTGTAACTGGAGCAGAGTGTAGCTCATATACTGGATACTGCATCCATAAACTGTATTATGCAACACACACACGTATATCTGCTGATCAGTACTAATGTGGCTCGCTATGTACCACACAGACTGCCTATTATTTGACAGATAATTCCATTAATGACCCAAACATGGTTGAGAGGTCCAGATCACTGACTTCAGTGAGCAGAGGTGAAGCCTGGCAGGCACCTGAGTAGCTAAGCCTCTAACTTTAAGTCTTAATGGCTGATTTATAGAAAAAAAAACCCAACTGCCCTGCAGCTGTTATGAGGGAAGGATGAGCTATAGAGTCCAACATAATTTAGCTTACCAGGCTGTGAACACTGTAACGGAAGTCTGAAGGAAGGAACTCCCTGCTGAAGCCAGCCTCAAGTGGCCGCCACAGGAACTGCGGTTTTGGAACTTTGCTATGAAGCTATTGTCTCATAGCAGCACTAATTATGTGATTAAAGCCTGGCTTTAGATGTGGTGTAAAATCCACCTAAGGACTGGAGAAATGCCATGCTAATACTTCTTGTTCCACCTGCTGCTCTGCCTCGTTATATGATTTGTTTTCATGTTCGTTGGTCACTTCAGGCTCTGAAAGGTACCCTGGGCTTTCCTCTAGTTCGCTTTGAAGATGCTGTGATCAACATGTACCCATTCACAAGAGTGCACCCCTACGAGACACAGGAGATCATCATCAATGACATCCTTAAGCACTTCAGAGAGGTAAGAGGTTCTGTTCAGCTTATTTGTTACCTAATTTAATTAAAACAGCTGTACTGAGTCACTGCACAGATGATACACTGCTCAAAAAAGGAACAAATACAAATAAAGGAACACTTTTTAATCAGAGTGGAGCATGGAGTATAGCACCTGTGATATTGATGTGGTCAGTCAGTATCAGAGGGGGCTGAATCAGTTTCAGCTGCTTTGGTGTTCATAAAATCATCAACATGTGCACTAGAGGGGCAACAATGAGACACCCCCCCAAACAGGAATGGTGTTACAGGTGGAGGACACTCACCTGTAACACCAAGGGTCCTTCATTTAAATCCATTATAAGTTGCTACAAAGATATATATCACATCTGTATCATGTGACGTGGTAGACTGTCTAGTTCGTGTCAGGTCTTTACAGTGCAGTGTTGTCTGTCTGAAGGAGCTCATCAGTCAAGCGGCTCAGATCCTTGGCTCTGTGGACTTCCTGGGGAACCCCATGGGCCTCCTCAATGACGTCTCTGAGGGCATGACTGAGCTCTTCAAACATGGCAATGTGGGTGGGCTCATACGCAGTGTAACCCACGGTGTGTCCAACTCTGCAGCCAAGGTATGTATGTGGTAGCCTCTTAAGTTTGCTTACTTGTTGTATTGATAAATCAGCAGAAATCCCTTCTTTGCACACACCTGCCAGCTGGTTTGTATGTTCTCAGCGTGCTCCTGGTACTCCAGCTTTCTCCCGCAGGCAGGAAAAGCGTGCATGTTAAGTTAACTGGTTATTCTAAATTGGCTGTAGGTGTGAGTGGTTCTGTCCTGTCTGTGTTAGCCTTTTGATGGACCGGTGACCTGTCCGGGTGTACCTGACCACTTACCCTAGGATTGGCTCCAGCTCCCTGAATTGTGGCCCTGAATTGGATGAGTGGTTATTAAATGGATATATTTTTACAAGCCTTTAAGATTTATAGTATTATGATTTATATTATGTTTTAATACTGGCTGGGAATCAAAATTATTACTTCTAGGCTGGACTATTGTAATTCATTATTATCAGGCTGTCCTAAAAGCTCCCTGAAAAGCCTTCAGCTG
>JAVDPK010003109.1:71143-81522 GCA_034780415.1 Cichlasoma orientale | reverse complement strand
TGCACTCCTCTCCAATTAGTCAGCTGGTTGTGGTGCTGAGCTTCATTCGGTGGTGTTAGGAAGGAGCAGCTTCTGTACAGTCTCGGTTCTGAGGTTTTGTGTTTGAGAGCTTACATCATAAAAAACAATCATCTGGTCCTTACCAGGTTCTAAAAGGATTTCAGTTCCACCTGAGAACAACACAGATTTCAAAATGTCATTATGTATTTAGCAGAAACAGCCAGAATGCAGAAGCTTGATCAGGTCTCACATCATTGGGAAGAAATGCTTCAGTTCGTTGAGCTTTGTGGGCATAAACAAACATTTATGCGCAGCTCTTAAGATGCTGCCACGGCATTTCAGTCAGGCTGAGGCCAGTGCCACACCTGCATTCTCTTCTTTACCATTGCTGCTGTGCATGCGATCATTGTCCTGTTGATGGTCCCAATTTTGGCCCAGCTTAAGCTGTCCAGGAAATGGCCTCACAGTTAACTGTAGAATAAAAGGAGCTCGTGACCATGCAGTCAGAAAAAGACTGAGCAAGGATGGCGTGTTTGGAAGGGTTGCAGAGAGAAGCCTGTTACAACATGGCAGCACAGCTCAGCTTTGCAAAGCTGCGTCTGAACAAACCACAAGTCTGCTGGAACAAAGTCCTTTGGACACATCAGCCCAAAGTGTTGATGTTTGGCCACAATCACGGCACCACATTTGGAGAAAACCAGACACAGCATATTAGCAGGAACACCTCATACCCACCGTGAGCAATAATAATCTGTCAAAGTCCAGACCTCAAACTGACGGGACCCTAACAGAGTTCATGCACAGCCCTGGAGCTTGTTGGCCGTGGATGTATGCCAAGCAGACAGTTGAAGAACATGTGTGCTAAAGCCCCCGAAGGTAGCAGCCTCTACAGGGGCCAGAACATGGCACTGTGGAAGGAGCATTCTTACTATCATTTACACAATATGTTTCTGACTGGTGGGAACAAGACACCAAAGGGAGGGGGAAGTCCTCCGGCATCTCCGGCTTCCTGCTTCCTTACCAACGCCTCCCTGAGGCTGCAGTAACGGGATGAAGCAGACAAGTCACCACCTTCTTCAGCTCTTTGTAGTGCCGGCTCTGAAGGAGTTATAGCAGCAGAGGAGCTGCTGGGCTGCAGGTTCAGGAGCACAGCCATGATCTACTCAAACTCTGAGGCCAGTGTGCCAATGGTTTGCCACCCCTTCATTTCTTCCTAGTCTGTGGGGATCACCTTGGGTGGGCCTGTGGTGCTTAGTACCTAGAAAGGAGCTGAGCACAGGCCTCAGCCAGTCTGCTATCAGGCCGGGCCGGCTTTGTGCTCCATTCTGCTCGTGGCATCCAGCTGCAGTTAGTGCAAGTGTTCAGTGCCTCGGGGCATGGCTGTCCTGTAATAGAGCGAGAAACATTCAAAGCAAAAGTAGCAGCACCTAAACAGCTGAGACTGCTGAACTGGAAACAGAAATAGTTAGCCAAAAGGGGAAACGGTGTCTAAAATACTGGAGCATCAGCTAAGTGGAGGGCAAACAGTGGCACATGTGCTGCAGTCTTGATGCATCACAAGGGCAGAAACTAAAACCACGTAACTATGCCAGGTCGAGAGCCACAGACAAGCTTCGTACAGATCGCTGTTGTGGTGATACCTCCTGACCACCAGGGCACTAATGTCCTCTTAATATTGATCATATACTGAAGTGTATTAGTGTTTTAGGCGGTAGTAATGTGCAGCTCTGCCCTGGTGGCACATTGAGTAGCTCACCATATGTGTAAATATGTTGCTCAGAGCACTCCAGTTTATTTATATTAGAAACGTTACAGCTACGACTCAAATAAAATAACAAAGTGAAACTACGTGAAACTAAAGACCCACAACTGTGCTCCCCTAAGCCACTGAGGCGCAGTGCCACAGATGCTCTGCTGGCTCAGTAACTGCTCACTTCCAAACCTCCGCTGGCATTACCAACACAAAAACTGCACCCGAGCAGCTCCTCCACGAGCTGCTTCAGCCCGGTGTCTTTGTCCGTATAGTGGAAGATGTAATGGGACATAGTGACTGTTTTTCTGGCATCAATAGTATGGATCAAAGCCACCTTGTTCTCCTTGAAGCCAGCATCTTTGCAAGTACATCCTTTTAAATACACCCCCCCCCCCCCTTCTCTCTCTCAGGTATCATTGGAGGCATGACGAGCATCATCACTTCCACAGTGGAGGGGGTGAAGACAGAGGGTGGAGTCAGTGGCTTCTTCTCTGGCCTGGGTAAAGGCCTGGTTGGCACTGTGACCAAACCGGTGGCTGGAGCTCTGGATTTTGCATCAGAGACGGCCCAGACGGTCCGGGACATGGCTAGTCTCAGTAATCACAGGTGGGTCGAGTCTATTCCCTGTATTTTATGGAAAAGGATGTTATTGAACTGTGTGTAGCTAAGTGCACAAGAGGAATGTACAGAGAAACATGGACACGAGCTTTTGCTAATACTGAAAGTGATCCGTGAGTTTTTATTTAGGGAAATCATTCTGGAGGGTTTTTCTGTTTAAAGCCTGCTGTAACAGTTCTGTTGTAGAACCTGAACACATGCCAGCTTTTATTATGACCATGCGCACACACGTGCAGGTGAGGCCGCTCTGCCTGCAGGGTTGGACGGGAGTGTGAATTATTGGCTGTATCTGAGTTCAGGTGGATTCAGTTTTTTAATATAGCGCCAAATCACAACAGTCGAGTTCTGTGGCTGACCTTTGCCCTTCCTCTGTCCCCATGTCAGCTAGGATATGGTGGGTGGTCACAAGGGTTTAATTGAAGCCAAGCTCACCTTATACTGGGCTTCCTCTCAGTGCTTGTGGCTATGATTAATATTTTGATATTCAGAATGAATTTAGTTTCACTTTAGTCCAGCAGTCTGGTTCACTGTCTGTAGCCTCGTGGTTCTGGCTACAGAGAGCCCAAACCATTTCAGACATAAAGCTCTTAATTCTCACCACAACAAAGACCGTACAATACAAGATTCCCAAAATTCCCAGAAACACTCCTAAACCTGTGGAAAGCCTTCCCTGAGGCGTTGAAGCTGTTACAGCTGCAAAGGGAGGGCTGACATCATGGTGCCCTGTGTGGATTCAGACTGGGGTGTTCCTCAGGGTCACAAACGTGGTTGGTGGGAATGCAGACGTCCTTCCCGGCCACTGGATTCAGATTCACGTGGCGGCCTCCACAAACTAGCTCCTGCACATTTTTAATGTGTTCTGAGTTTATGAGAATGCATCAGTTTGTGTTAATAATTACACACACTGTTTCTATTTATACCCTCAAAAAATGACTGACTGTACCTTTAAGGCCTTTTCACACCTTGGTCCATGTTTTTATATCATGTTTTGTCTGTTGTGGCTTTCAAGAATCAATAAATGCATTTAAATGAGGGAAAACCATGAATTCTTCCTTCATAATCTGCCAGCTCCTGCTGCTAGCCTCAGGTGTACCTGCACACCTCTGCTGAGGGGGTGCCTGCTCCTGCTAACACGTCCACCATAATAATGTCAAAGATGACCAGTTATCAGTTATGTTAATGAATGGGAACCATAGAACCCACACACAGTAGCTGATCAGTGCTGAAATGCTGGACCGGGAGGTGTGCTGTGTGTGAAGTGTTTGCCTCCTGTTGCTGTTCAGGCTCGGCGCTCAGCGTGTGAGGAAGCCCCGCTGCTGTAAGGGACCCCAGGGTCTGCTGCCTCGCTACTCGGCCACGCAGGCGGACGGTCAGGAGCAGCTGTTCCGCCTCACCGACAACATTCACTCTGAGTTGTGAGTGCCGCTCGGTTGATTGTGTGTGTCCTTACCGCCGATTACCTGCAGCTTCAGCAGAGTTCACTGTGTTCTTTTCCACACCAGCTTCATCGCCGTCGAGCTCATTGACAGCTACTGCGTGCTCATCTCCTCCAAAGTCGTCTACTTCCTGAAGCCGGGTGACTACGTAGATCGTGAAGCCATCTTCCTGGAGGTCAAATACGACGACCTCTATCACTGTCTGGTATCTAAGGATCACGGGAAGGTGTATGTGCAGCTCACCAAGAAGGCTGAGAATACCAGCAGTGGCGTGGCAATTCCTGGCCCCTCCCACCAGAAGCCCATGGTGAGTTCCCCTTGGGACGTCTCTGGATTCTTCCACTGCTTGGTCTAATGCAGACACCACTTCATTCATAAAACAGGAAAGCAGGATGCTCTTTATTATCATATTCACACAGAAATGCCTCATGATGGCTTACAGTTGTGTTCAGTGGCTGAAAGCACAGAGCTCATCCTCTGTGATACTGAAGCTCTCACCCTTTGATCTGCACGTGTCATCATGACAGATTTAAGCTCTCCTATTAAATGAACTGACATTAGCAGAGCACTGTCTAGTCTTGCTGACCACTTAGAGAGCTTAAGACTATAAGCCACATTTAACCAAAAACCATTCAAACAGTGCTTTATTCTACCTCACATTCACGGCCAATTCAGGGTCACATGCATGTGTCTGGAGCACCTGGAGAGCGCGCAGAGGCTCCAGCCCAGCTTTGAACTGGGAGCCTTCATGTGGCGTGTTTACAATAAAGACAGCTGATCCACGACCCAAAGCCTTAGGAGTACTGATGTGAGGATGAAACTGTAGTTAACAGGAGCAGTCAAGCTCAGGTTGTGGGTTAGAAGACCAAGAAAACGTTGTGTAGGATTCTTTTGTAATCAAATTATGAACGCATCAGCTAAATTCATCATATCCATGTTAGGCTGCAGATTTAGGGACGTCAGCTCTCTGCAGGCATGTTTGGGGCAGGTGCTCAAGCCTCACCAAAATTATTCATTCATCAAACTCCATAAATAAGTGAAAGCTACGTGACCTCCTCCATCCTAATATTTCTTTCTCTTCAGGCTTTCACAGCAAACTCAGATTTGAAACACAGAAATGTCACTTTTCTGATCCAGGGCAAAGGGGCCGGTGCTTGAGCACCACCAGGGGTCTATCTGTGCACGGGCCCGTTCTCTCATTCCTAAGTGGTGTTCTGTGTGATCCCAGCTTCAGGGTTTTCACTGTGTGGCTAATGATTGAACACTCCTTCTGTAGGTCCACGTGAAAAGCGAGAGCCTCGCCATCAAAATATCTCAAGAGATCAACTACGCCAAGAGTCTGTACTACGAGCAGCAGCTCATGCTTCCTTCCACTGAGAACGAAGACTGCCTACTGCTTGAATCCTGATGAGCAGTTTTCGAAATGCTGTCTGGGACGTACTCCTGAGAACGTGTTGCCATTTTACAGTACTTGATTTTTGCAGACAGCAGTATAGGGGACAGGGGACAGATCCCGACCCGATGTTTGACAGACATGTACAGGATCGAGGAGAACATGCACCGCAGTGCTGTTTTCACTGTGCATGTGTAGAGCGCAGCGGCACCCGCCGGGCCTTTGTGTTTCTGTGACCTCTGATGGCTGCAGGTGACCCCTCCTACAGCAGCTCTGTATGTTTGTGAATAGACAGAAATGTAAATAGAGCCTCGAACCAACAGTATAAACTATTGTACATAGTGTTATGATGAAGTATAGAGTCACAACACAAGTGCATAATGTAACAAACTGCCTTTACAATTTTATTTTGTGTAAGAGTCTATTAGAGTGGGGAACAATGATTTGCACTGACGTGGGGAGGGACATGCAGCCCCCCCACCTCTGAAATGCACACACTGGAGTATCTACCACTGTCTTCTCTGCTTTTTACAACCATAGGTCTCCATAGATGTGTCTACTTTTATTTAGCTACTCTTTTTAATGAGCTTGTAATCAGCCTTTCTTTGAAGGACAGTGTGCACTTCCTCCTTGAAGCTAGCATCCAGATTTACTCTGAGCAACACCACATGACAGGAAGTTGTTTGTTTTTGTTTGTGTTTGTTAAAAGCTGAGTAAGTTGTGTGTGAGAAGCAGAGTTTGGGACAGGCCTGTCAGAGGCAACGCACTCTGTGATCTGTTAAAATGCAGGATTTCAGTTGACACTACTTCAAATAAAGCACCAGATTGCAGCGCTCGCCGTGTGAGACCCGTCATTTCCAAACTCACGTTTCCATCGTTCAGCTCTCGCTTGACCGGTGATTAAAAAATAAGTAGAAGGAATCCAGAAATTCAGAATCACATATTTTAATTAGACTTTCTCAGTATCTTTAAGCACCGTCAGTGATCATGTGCATTTTTGGACATTGATCTTTACTGTAGGTAAAAGTATAATTATGTACATAACCTATATATAAAATTAAGTCCTTAACTCAGATGTTTATGCTTCCTCGTTTTCAGTTAATGAATTCCTCCTAAAGTTATTTTCAGCTTTATAACAGTGAATGGTCATTTAGGGTCTTATAATGGTTTGTATATTTAAGCCTCAGAGACCACATCACTGGACAGCAGTTTATTCATTATCCCTCATATTATTAACGCTCTCTTTCCCTACAGTCACGCACAACTTCTGTTTTATTCATATAGCACCAATTCACTACAGCAGCTGCCTCAAGACCCTGCAATATGAGCAGCACTTGGTGACGGTGGGGATGAAGAACTCCCTTTTAAAAGGAAGACACCTGATTATTCAATACTTTTTCTGTGAGAGTGTAGATAAAACGCACATCTGCTGGGCAACAAAAGTAAAACCGGCAACAGGAGAATGATCCAAAGAGGACCTCAGTATCCACCGGCTGCTTCAGCAAACACAAGGTAAAGGTGTGTGGGGGAGATAAATATGCTGTGTGCAGGGCGCCCCAGAACATCTCAGAACCTGAAGTGATCTGTGTGCAGACTGATGAAAGCAGTCAAGAACACAGAGACCCACGACTGGTGAGTATGAGAGTGCATCCAACGTTTTACATTTCAGGACATCGATCATCTGATCCTTACCAGGTCTTAAAATGACAACAACAACACGACATATTACACTGTGTAATTATTGATTTAACAAAAACTAAACCAGGATGCAGAAGCAGCGTGAAATAATTAAGTAGACCCTTACTGCCGCCATAGGAATTAAGAGGGTTAATTAAGAAGGTAAGGAGCAGCAGGTGCTGAGAAATGCACTCGATTAACTGATCATCAGCAGGTGTGAGCACCTCTTTGGCAGGTTTGGACCATTCAGCTGCATGTTAACACACAATCAGGTCAGACTGTGCAGTGCTCAGAGAAACTGCAGAAGGTCCCAGTGACACAGTGGGGAAATAATTATTTGATCCTCTCTGAATTTGTAACTGTGCTCACAAAGAAATGAGCAGTCTCTAATTTTTATGGTAGTTTCATTTTAATGGAGAGAGAATATCAACCAGAAAAAAAAAAACCATTACATAAACGTTATAAACTGATTTTCATGTCATTGAGAGAAATGAGTATTTGATCCCCTGGAGCCCAGATAGAATTGCGTCTCACAAAGATTGGCTGTGTTCAGGATACTTTGTCATGCAGACTGGAGCAGCCAGAGGTTGAACCACCAACTTTTCAATTAGCGGGTGACCTGATCTACCTCCTGGGCTACAGCCACGCCCGGTTCGTGGCCAGCTGTCTTCTAAAGCTTGAGTCATGCAACAGGACAATGACCCCACACACAGCAGCAGATCTGTGAGAGGAGGACTGAAAAAGAGACGAATCCAGGTGTTGCAATAGCCGAGTCAAAGCCCAGCCCCCTGATTGAAGTGCTGGCAGGACCTTAAGAACCTGCACACATCAACATGAACTGAAACAGTTGCTGCTACTAAAGGAGCTTCTACAAGCTGCTGAATCGTGAGCTGAACTTTTCACACTGCTTCTGCTTCTTGGCTCAGTTTCTGTTAAACAAATGATGACACAGTGTTGTTCATCTCAGACCAGGTGATTTTTTTAAATTATGTCCTGATACATAAAACCTTAGAGTTGAATGAGGGGGAGCCATGACTGCACACGGAGGCATTATATTAAAATATTGTCTTGTTTACAGACCATTACAACCATATTTTTAAATGTGTGTCAAATAGGCGACTGAATCGGTGCTGTATGAATAACACTGAATTAAAGTGAACACTTCAGGAGTGCAGACCACCTACAGGAAAACCCGTCGAGCCCACCTTCAAAGGCTGAAAACCTAGACGTATACAGCACCTTAGCTGACGCATATTTAATTGTTGAATGCTGATTAGTTGCTGAAAGTCTGTTGAGTAAAGTCCCATAAAGCCGTCCTGTGTAAGGCACCTCTGTGAAGCACAACGTCTTGAGCCTGCTGATCCAGCGTCAGTATCTATAGATGCTGTTTGGACACCTAATGGAACTAAATGGAAAACAAATGAATCCTTTCTGAAATAAAAGCTTTTGTTATGTTCTTCAGATGCAACAGAACAGGAGGAACGATGAGGTCCCGACAAACCACAGATATGTTGCACAGGGAAGTGATGTTATGTTGCTGTTCATTTCTGCTGAAAACTGGTTCACCGGTAACAGTCCTGATTAATCAATGCTTGACGGGCCTACACGTTCATTCTTTGACAGTCTGTACAGGTGCTCTGGGGAACTTAAGCTGGTTTGATGTTGAGAAATAGAAACCTTGCAGCTGGTAATGCTGATTGTCCAGCCTGCAGGATATCTGCCATTACCATTATCCCCATGGTAGAGGTAAAGTGAAGCTCTGCACACACACATAGATCACACGCCTCTGAACCTTCATTCTGTGTCTGATGCAGAATCAGAATGAGTCCTTCCTCTCAGGTCCTTCTGCTTGAGCACTTAAGACTGGGTTGGGGGTTTAACTACTTCCAGGGGGTCGTTGAAGGTGCCTCGGGAAGTTTGGATGGTGCGTTTAGGAGCAGAGCCTCGGGTCACGTCAGCTCACAGGTGAATCTCAGCAGCAGCATGGAGGGTAATGTGAGCGAGCACTGAATGACTGCTGTGTTGATGGCTGCACACAAACAAGACAACATTCAAACGTTGGTGTTACAACCTCCCATCCAAGCATGCTGTATTTCTACTGTCAGCAGATATCATGTTGTTGATGGATCAGTACACGAGCAGCGCTCTGATTCCTGCTCAGAGCTGTTCAAAAATGATTAAAAACACATTAAAGTGCTGCAGTGTTACATGTTCCTTCACTGTGATCAATACAGACTTTCTTCTGAACACATAAGTACTGGAGAACCAAATGTGTTTGACAAACATTTGATAAAAACTGTTTCATAAAGTACTAAAAGGCCTGGAGCACTCTTTATCATAAAGCACTCTTTATGATGAGACATATTCGCCCATTCACACACACATTGATGCAGCACTTGATTCGATGCCTTTAACCTCACACTGATGGATGCACTGGGGCCATTCTGGGATTCAGTATCTTGCCCAAGGGCAGTCTTACACGTGGAGGAGCCAGGGACTGAACCACGACTCTTCCATCGATACACAAGCTGCTCTAAGAGGTTATTTCTAGTTATTAAGAAGAGCCCGTGTCGTGTGGTGACTCTTACTGTATACAGTTTTTTAGAGTCACGTAAAGTTGCCACTGTCACAGTTGTACTGTAGCTGTACCTGAACTATGACGTACCAGTGAAATGTTCTTTTCCTTTCTTCAGTCTTGGGTTGTCTGTAAAAACACAAACATAAGCATGTGCTTTGAGAAGACATCAATAGCTGATCAGAACCAATCGCCGCCCAAACTCACCAAACACGATGAGCCGGGTGTGGGTATCTGTGGAGCCCAGAGGGTTCTGGGCTGTGCAGCGGAACATGGAGCCATTGAGCTCAGCAGGAACCCTCTCCAGGATGAGCTCCCTTCCACTATGCTCTGTTCTGCCATCGAGCAGATGCCCACCAACTTTGGTCCAAGTGAACATGGGTTCAGGGAAGACCTCGCTCTGTGGGGACACAGGAGTGTGAGCAGAGCTGTAGGTCAGGTCTCTGCTCACAGCTCACAGGGAGAAAAACCAAGGCAACACATGTCCAGGAGGTGCTATTGTTCTCTGAGTCATATCACCTTTAGCACCATACTGCAAAAATCATACACAGAGAAGCTTTTTGAATTTCATGCCAAAAAAAAGTCCTGTTTAATTATAGTCTAATGGCTTCAACTTCACCTCCATCTGCTAAATAATATTTATGGGCGAAGTTGATTTTTTTTTTTTCTTTAACAAGTCAGACAAGAAGGCTGCAAAAAAAGAATAATATTCAGACCACTGATATAACTGAGGCTGCCTATGGATCCAGCTTCTCCATAATGTTCTCTCTGTGAAATGGACTGATGCTTATAAAGCCCCTGCTTACTGCTACAGGTCTCATTCACAAACACACTCATGTAGTGCTGTTAATCTAGCTAACACACACACACACACACACACACACACACACACACCCCCACACACACACACACACACACACAACAAGC
>JAVDPK010003109.1:19635-32706 GCA_034780415.1 Cichlasoma orientale | reverse complement strand
TGGGATAATTGGAAGAGAACGGATGGATAAAAATAGTTCCTATGGTGTTAATAGAGCATATCTCCTGTTTGTCGATTCAGTTTGGAGTTCAGTTTGTTTTGGTGAGTGCCAGAGCTTTCTTCAGGACCGGCATATCATAAGGCCAGGATCTCATTCTACATGCATATACTGTATATTGAGACATATGGACCACCTTCAAGCAATAACGACCACATGCTCTGTGTACGTTCAACTTCGGTCACACAGAACACGCAGCAGTCAGGAGTGGGAGGGCTGATGCATGTACTGACCTGTGATCTTGGGGATGCCCTCCAGTGTCGGTACAGAGAAAGTGAGGATGATACCCTGGCTGGTCCCCACCCACAGCAGACCCTGACAGATCAGCAAGCTGGAGACACAAACCTGACCTGGAAAACAGGCATTTAACCATTACCCTGACCACCAGGCCACACACTACTATGTGCCAAATCTGAACTTGTGCTGAACTGTGTCCCTGAGCAGCAATTACAGTCTCATCAGATGGTAGGTAGTCTTAAGGGGCAGGTGGACAGGAAGAGATGCTGACCAGGAAAGCCTGCTTACAGCCTAGAGTAAAGTGTGAGCTTGCAGAATGCTGTTGTTATTTAAGGCTTTTATATACGATCTGACTCTGTTGTGTAGCTGCACTGCAGTCAGCTGATGTGTCTTCATTATGTTATTATTGTGAGGTACCTGGTTAGACTTTATAATGGCAAAGTGTCTGACATTAGCATTAGAACATTGAGTGAGTGACAGTGATGTTGTGGAAATGCTGAGCACAGGTCCAAAAGCAGCACTGCTGCACTCGTACGGCCATCTGTGTGAGTGACGGTGTCTTGTTTAGCCTTGCCTGGTGACAGATGGGTGGTACGGGTGGAGATGTTGACTTCTTGCAGTGGTTGCAAAGTCTCTGTGTGAAACAGGTGAATAGAGGATCCCTTGGTGAAGGCCATCCAAACACCTCCGCCTGAATGGACCATGTGGCTAACACTGCAGCCGGGGTCAGCGTGGGCTTCGAAGCTCTGCAGCACACAGAGACAGACAGGGTCAGTCTGTAGACTCTGTCAAAAAAATATGTCATATGGTAAATTTTGAGGAAAACACTTATTCATGGTACATGAATTTTGTGGAGAAGAATAATTCACATAAACAACTAGAAGGGCACTCAGTCGAGGGCCGATACTACGCTGCAGTCGCTACCACCCAATGATGTCATACTCGATCATAAATCATTTTCAGCATTCTGGGTCATTACATCCAAAAGCGTCCTTTGATCATGATCATATGCTATATGACAGAACATTAATTCCTTTTAGAGGATTCTGACTTTTCCTCATGCAGTCAGATGCAAATATGTGAATATCGTCCCTATCTCACAACGGTAAAGAATCCTTTCACTGATCACAATGATCAGTTTTTAACATGATGACCTTGCACTGGGTTTGTGCTGCTGGAGTGATGGTTGCTGAAAATGAGCCTCTGCTGGCTGCAGATAAAGATCACTAATGATTCATCTACTGATTTTATTTACCTATTTTAAATATAAAATTGTGTGTTTTATTGACACAATAGAGACTTATCTAAGACACCCAAATCTTTTGAGCCATTGTGTTCATTCACTCAACAGCTTTTTTTTCATTCATCTGCAGTTTCACAAACCCAAACAGAAGGAGAGGGGTCACATGCTGAACAAACACACCAGGACAGCACACTCCTCCGTTCGGTTTTGTAGCTGTTCCCACAAATATGGAGTGATCGGTGTGGAGATGGAGGGACGGGTGCCACACTGCATCCTGTCAGTTAAGCTGTCACACAGTCCTGATGCCATGATACAGGTCTATCAGGGCAACACCACTGTGAGGAACCACTGGCTGCAGTATCCTGAGAATACACATTTAGCTGTTAAAAGGGAGCTTTTTCTCCCCATTGTAGCAGCATAAAGAGCCCTGTGTAGTGAAATGGTGCTGTATTTAAAAAAATAAACTTGAAAACTATACACTGAGTTGCTTCAATTTATTTCAGTTAATTCATTTTCAAGTTCTGTGTGAAAGTAGGACAGCAGTACTGCACTGTAAGCCAGCAGCAACGGCTTTCTGGCACGCTGTGATGCATGGCAATTTGATTCCAAACAAACATAATGCAGCATATGAGATTTCCTCACTGCTGCATCATTTCATTATGTGCTAACCAGTTAAACTTTAAGCCGTACAGAACTGTGAGCAGGCACTCAGGTGTCTGTGCTGACTGCAGTCTCATTAAAGGATGAGTATAAGGTAAGGATGTTCCTGCTGACTAATTTATTAGTCATTTTAACGGGAGGGAAAAAAGACTAAGACAGCACTGAGCACAATCTAATGTATGAGGTTAGCAGCCTTGTATGTCTGTGTAGCTTCTCAACCATCCAGGTCATGGCAGTCTTAAGAGCTTGAAAAAGAAGGCAACTGGACTTCACTGAAGAAGCCTCTTGAATGAGAGGTCAAACATCTTCAAAAGGACACAGTACACACACACAATGTCCAATTACCTGCTGCATGTTTTAACATCAGCAGTGCTGGTAGCAGTAGCCTTCTTTCCTTGCATATTCGTGTCCATATGCCTGTCCAGACTGTGTTAATGCATCGCTCTGTTAGTGACTGGACTTGACTGCAGTACATACAGCTGCTCACTTTCTACATCAAAGTACTACAGAAACATGCTGGTTCGTGCTGTTGTCTTCCACCGACAGACACGCGGAGGTTTGTCTGTTGGTGGAAGTAACAGGTTGGTCATAACGTTTCAGAAACAATAGTTAACTGATGTTGATCATTACTAAAAGAAGAATAATTAGTTTAACCATTTAGACTGTCTAGTCATGCACATTCCTATACCAGATCATGATAACAAGAGAATCTTTCTAGACTTCGGTCTCAATCAGTGTCTATGGATGTGTCTAAGCTGTGACTACAACCACAAAAAACAATTCTTTGTAAACTCATGTCCACTTATTATAGCCATGCACTGTTACAAGGTGGACGTCTGACATATATCTGGAGCAACCAGACATTTGTAAAAGCATTTTACTTCTTGTAGAGATATAGAGATTAGAAAAACATATATTGACCGTAAGGTCCTCATGAACCATTCAGAAAGGTAAAAAGCCACAGATAAATGATATAGTAGGTGAAACATATAATATTTCAATGTTGAACTTATCAATGGAAGAGTAGTACACTAGCTAAGCTAAAGGCATCCATCCATCCATGTTCTTCCACTTATCTGGGACCTATTTGCAGGAAAAGCAGCCTAAACAGAGAAGCCCAGATCTTTCTCTCCCCAGCCACCTCCTCCAGCTCATCTGGAGGGACAGTGAGAGCTATAATATCTCCAGTGTGTCATGGATCTGCCCCAGGGCCTCCTCCCAGTAGGACATGCCTGACACACCTCACCCAAGAGGTGCCCAGGAGGCATCCTAGTCAGATGCCCAAACCACCTCAACTGGCTCCTTTCAATGTGGAGGAGCAGCAGCTCGACTCTGAGCATCTCCCAGATGACTGCACTCCTCACTATATCACTAAGGCCTCTCCCTTAGTGGGGATAGAGATGTAGACTGACCGGGAAATCAACAGTTTCAATTTCACAATCAGCTCTCTCTTTACCACAACGCACCAGTGCAGCAACCGCATCACCGCAGACTCAGCCCCAATCAGTCTATGAATCTCCCGCTCCCATCTCCCCTCACTCGTGAACAAGACCCCGAGATACTTGAACTCCTCTACTTGGGGCAGCTACTTGTCCAGACTGGGCACTCCACCCTTTTCCGGCAGAGAACCACGGCCTCAGACTTAGAGGTGCTGATTCTCATATTGGCCACTTCACACTCATCTGCAAACTGTTCCACTGCGAGCTGGAGGCCACCGCCTGATGAAGCCAACAGGACCACATCATCCGCAAAAAGCAGAGATGAGATTTTGAGGCCACAGAGAAAGAAGCCTTCTGCCACTTGGCTACGCCTAAAAATTCTGTCTATAAAAATTCTGAACAGAATCAGTGACAAAGCGCAACCCTGGCAGAGTACAGCACTCACAGGAAACGAATCTGACTTCTTGCTGGCAATGAGCGACATCGTCAAACTCCTTCTCCAGGTCCACAAAACAAGTAGACTGGATGGGCAAACTCTCACACACACACTTGAATATCCTTGAGTAGATAAAGAGCTGGTCCAGCGTTCTGTGACCAGTACAAAACCGCATTGTTCCTCTTGAATCCGAGGTTCAGCTAATGGATGGACCCTCCTTTCCAGCACCCTGGCATAGACCTTACCGGGGAGGCTGAGGAATGTGATCCCCCGATAGTTGGAGCACACCATCCAGTCCCCCTTCTTGAAGATGGGGACCACCATCCCAGTCTGCAATCCAGTGGCACTGCCCCAGATCTCAATGCAACGTTGCAGAGGCGTGTCAACCAAGACAGCCCTACAACATCCAGAGCCTTCAGGAACTCAGGGCGAATCTCATCCATCCCAGGGGCCCTGCCACCAAGGAGTTGTTTAACCAGTGACCTCACCCCCAGTGATGGGCGAGCTGTCCCCCATGTCCCCAGACTCTGCTTTCACTAGAGAAGGCTTGTCAGTGGGATTAAGGAGGTCCTCGAAGTATTCCTTACACCACCTGACTATATCCTCAGTTGAAGTCAGCAGCACCCCACCTGCACTATTAACCGTGTGAGTAGAGCACCGGTTTCCTGTCCTGAGTCACTTGACCATTTGCCAGAATTGCTTCAAGGCTGTCTGAAAGTCTTTTTTCACCAAACTCCTCCCACACTTGAGTTTTTGCTCCGGCCACCACCTGAGCTGCGTTCCACTTGGCCTGCCAGTACCCGTCAGCTGCCTCCAGGGTCCCACAGGCCAACCAAGCCTGATAGGACTCCTTCTTCAGCTTGTTGGTTCCCTTCACCACTGGTGTCCACCATCTCATTCGGGGATTACCATCACAACAGGCACCAACCACCTTGCACCTGCATCTCTGTGCAGCAGCCTTAACAATGGAGGTGTGGAACATGGTCCATTCGGGCTCGATGTCCTCAGCCTCCCTTGGAATGCTTTTGAAATTCTACAGAGGTTGGAGTTTACGATCGCACGGACTGGGCCCTCTGCCAGGTGTTCCCAGTGCACCCTTATTATACATTTAGGTGTGCCAGGTCTGTCCAGCATCTTCACCTGCCACCTGAACTGGGGACAGGGGATTGGTTTGCCCTTGGCCGCCACATGACACACATTGCACCCGACCCTTATTGTCATGGCGCGCTGTGTGGCGGGAGCAGGTAGACCCCAAAGGTGCAGGACTCACGAGTAGGCTTAACTCAAAAGGCTTTTATTAAGGCACGGTGACGGGACAAAGCAATACATAAACTGGGCTGGACGGGAGCCAGAACTAAAACACGACACAGAAACCAGGGAGACACACAGCAGAGGGAGCATGGACGGACGTCGCGACAAGAGGGAAAGAAGACACTGAACTTAAATAGACAAGAGGATAACGAGGGGATTGGGAACATCAGGGAACACAGGTGAATACAATGATACTGACGAGACAAGGGGAAGCAAAACTAAACACACTGCACCAGAAACAAGACACTACCAACATAAAACAGGAAGCCAGACAGAGGAACACAGATGCAGACCTGACAGAAAAACACTAGGAACTTGAAACAACAAAAGAATGAATAAACATATAACTAAAACAAAACCAAACACAAAACACTGGGCCACCGGCCCAGGACATGACACTTATGACGCCTCCTACAGTTGGTGGGCCTACATGAAGGCGGACCCATGTCTCCTCTGTCAGGGAAGTACAGGAAAGAATTCAAATGAAGAGATTAGCAAAGAAAAAGTGCACTAACCAAAGTGATGAAGAAAGCAGACAGGAGTACAGGGAGTCAAGGCGTACGGCAAAGAGAGAGGTGGCAAAAGCAAAGGAAAAGGATTTTAGTGAGCTCAATGTGAAGCTGGACACTGAAGAAGGAGAAAAGGAGTTGTACTGATTGGCTAGACAGAAAGATCAAGCTGTAAAGGATGTGCAGCAGGTTAGGGTGATTAAGGATAAAGATGGAAATATACTAACGAGTGAAGAGAATGTGCTGAGAAGATGGAAGGAGTACTTTGAGGAGCTGATGAATGAAGGAACGAGAGAGGAGAAAGTATGAAGGACAGTTAGAGAGGAAAGCAAAGAGGAAGTGAGCACAGCTATAAAGAGGATGAAGAGCTGAAAGGTGGTTGGTCGAGATGACATGTCTGTGAGGTATGAAAATGTCTGAAGGAGAGGGCAGGGCACTTTTTTGGCCAGATTATTTGTACTGCTACGGATTTCCAATTAGATTGAAGGCTGAGATAGTTCAGACGTGCAGAGAACAGGATGCTGAATATGGAGCTGCCAGGCAGGAGCAAAAAAAGGAAGAGCACAGTGAAGGTTCATGGATGTAGTGAAGGAGGACATGCAGTCGGTATGAGGAGGATGCGAGGGATAGGGTGTGATGAAGGCAGATGATCTGCTGTGGTGAGCCATACAGGGAGCTGCCAGAAAAAGAAGATTTGAAGATAGGGGTGGTAAAGTAGTTATTAACCAGCTGTTTACCACCTGCTTTTTATGATGGCTGTAATTAAACTCCTAGTTAAAAAGCTCTAACTCGATTCAATTCTAACCTTCTTTTATTTGAGAATTTCAAAAGAGTTGTAAAAATGTTGATCATGTTGATTTACTACCATTTTACTACAAAGACTAGAACAGTCTTTGTAGTCTGTCGCCCGATAGACTCCAGTTTGTGCATAAATGGAGAATCTTCTTCACACACGGAAGCTGGCCATGGAGTTCCACAGGGCTCTGTGCTCGGCTCACTACTTTTTACATTAAACATGCTTTCCTCTGGCAATATTATTAGAAAACACTGCATACGTTTTCATTGCTATGCAAATGATACCCAGCTATATTTATCTATGAAGCCTGATGACATAGGACAGTGAATTAAACTACAGGCATGTCTTAAAGACATGAAGCTGGACGTCCTGTAACTTTCTTCTTCTATACTTACTCTGGATGGCATTAAATTGGCCTTCAGTGTGCCAGAGGAGACGAGTAAGCCAGGATACTGTGGTGGCAGGCCAGCTTCCTCGACTGGCAGTTCATGATATTCATGATAAGATGGTGTAGTCAGCCTTGGTTGCCAGGATACCAGTTCATACAGGTCACAACACGGGGCGGGGACATGGAGCATCTGTTTACAAACATCTCCAGGAGACGATTAGATACACAGCCATCCATCCAAGGCTGTCTGGGAGCCAAATTCCAACTACTACAATTGTTTGGGTACAGCTGATTGCTGACAGACCTTACAGTTTTCTGGTTTCCTCTCAGGCGAAAAATCCAATCATCCGAATTTTTGGTTCTACTCCGCCACGCAGAAACAGACACTCCAACACTCCTCCAGATCTAATCCATTTCGATTCATCTCCACTGAGTCTGATTGAGCCTTATTAGGGCCCGAATAGCTGCCCAGAAACCAGGTGTCCCCAAGTCCAATCCGGGACAAATTGGATGGATGTTCTGGAACTCTTAATTTCCCTGAAAAGGGATTAATAAAGTTTAATCTAATCTAATCTAAGCTTATAGTTAGGGCTGGATCAGGTGACAAGAACCGTCTTCTTCTTCTCCACTCCCCATGCATTTATACACCCTACTAAATTTCATTCTTTCCCATAGTTTGTGTTCTGTCCTGTTTCCCTCCACCTGAGGGTCCAAAGATCAGTGCTGATTTTTGGCCTTGTCTGTTGCACACAGAGATTTCTCCAGATTCTCATTATCTTTTGATGATATTACGTACTGTAGCTGATGAGAGTCAGACTTTACAGTTTTATGTTGTGGAACATTATTGTGAAATTGTTCAGTAATTTGTAGACAGTTTTTTGCAGATTGGTGAAGTTCTGCCTGTCTTTACTCCTGAGAAACTCTGCCTCTCTAAGATGCTGTTTTTATACCCAATCACATTCCTAATCTGTTGCCAGTAAAGCTGCAAAATTAGTTCCTTTTTTCTTTTTAACATCACTTACTTTTAACATCTTTTGTTTCCACTGTCCCAACTTTTTTGAGATGAGTTGCTGCCGTCAAAGTCAAAATGAGATAATATTTTTTCACATTAGCTCCTTATATAGCAATAATGAAATAGTAAAACTTCTCAGTTTAAACATTTGACATTGTAAATAAAATATTGCATATTATTGCTCTCTGTTTTGTTTTTTCTTGTTTTTTTGTTTTTTTTACAGTTTACACAGTGCCCCGGCTTCTTGGGAATTAGAGCTGTAATCCAATCCAGGTAATATTTTCCAAAGTAGCTTTTACTGTTGATGCTGACCAGTCAAACTCATTTAATCCTAAAATTCTTCTAGAGCTGGTAATCCTTGTTGAGCTTACACTGAGCTGTGATACAGCCTGTCAGTTCATCGTCGGTCTGAAACGAGACATTCTGTCTTATTTCCTTAAAACGCAGCTTTGAGCAGAAGGTGCTGAAACCAAATGCTCAGAGCTGTCTGAAGCCTGAGGCATCGACTCGCACTTGTAAATATGCTGATCTCACCATCTGAAAAAGCTTGGTCATGTTTAACATATGTATGACAGTGCCAAAGGTCCATTTTAAACCTCCTCAGTGTGATGAACAGAGCAGTCACTATACCTGCATGTGGAGGCTGGCTCCTTGTATGACAGTGACCTGGTTTGCACAGCTGGCCCACACAGTGTCTTCAAGTGTCAGTAGACTGTAGACTGGCTTGGAGCCCAGAGACACCAGCCTGCACGAGTCCACAGCCCACAGTCTCTCTGAGAGGAACAATTAGTTGTTGGTTTAGCACCTAGTATGAGCTGTGCTTAGCCTGCTACTACCACAGTGCATCAGCTCATCAGTCTGACATGCAAACCGGCATCATGTGAGCGCAGCCCCCCGTGACCACTCACCTCCAGTGTTTCTCTGGTACACAGCTACTTTGCCATTGGCCAGTCCAGCAAAGAGGAACGACAGTGAGTGTTTGAGGCAGAGCACTGGGCAGCTGTCGGGGTTTACCAAGGTCAGCAGGCACTGAACAGCTGTGTCCACGCTGCTGTGAACATGGATGCTGGGAAGACAAGGAGACCCATTTCACTGAAAGGTCAGATGCTGCACATAGGGCCAGATTTACTGAGCAGGCTGGAGTAGTGTTACCCTCACACACATTCAGCAAGTGTATCAATAAAGTCATCCTCTTTCTGAACTGTTACTTCATGAGTGCCTACACTGGAGACAGTAATGGGACATCTATAAGCTGCTGCTGTAACAAAATAACCTGGGTTGTCCTCAGAATGGGATCTGCATTACTGTTTCACAATCCCAAAGTACAGTCTGCTCACAATAATATACTGGCAAAATAAAACAGCATGAGAGGAGGAAATGTTTTTCTACCATAAACTCTTTTTTTGTCAGTTCATGCCTTGCAGCAGGTACTGCAACATTTCAACCAAAGAATAGGTAATAACAGGCATAATCATAAACCTCAGCAAGTCACATGACTGAGCAGCCGTGAATGGAAACTCCTACAAAAACGTGTCAGCTTCAAAAAGAACTGTGTTGAAGCTGTTTCTTCACTAACTCTTCACAGTTTTTATTGTATCCTAAGAGCCGTTTTTCAGTGAAAAAAGACCCTAAAGCTGCTCCATGAAGTGAAAGAAGCTGCTCAGTGTTTTGGGAACTTTCCTTCTTTTTCCTAAAGGTCTTTACACACTGGGCGTGTTGTGTTTTTGCAAATATTTCATTCTTAAAAAATGCACTGTGAATAGAATGAAGTTGACATCAAGCGATGATGAGCTGGGCCTGATGTTCCACCTCTCATGAGAAAGCAGCAGCAGTTTGGAGGTGACGTTTTCGTACATATTTCAGGGTATCTGGGGGCAGTTTGAGCTCTTGTTGGCAGAGCTGGGATCACATCTGAGGAGGCGGAGAATAATTTCAGCCGACTGGCCCGCAGCAGCGTCTGCGAGTCGGGGGTGAAACAGAATCATTTTACTGTATATACTGTACACTGTTTATCAGTGTATCGGTGCGCGTTTTGAGCTATGAGCTCACGTGTTGCTAAATGCAGCGCTCTGATTGGTCAGATCTGTTTATTCACCTGCAAAAGTCAGAAAAATCTAATTGATCTGAAAAAATAAATGCCGCAGACTGATCCTGTGAAAGGACGGGGTCGGTGTGAACGGTTGCACTAACAGGCACGAAACATTCACACAGATTTTACGGGTTTGGTGTGTAAAGGCCTTTAGCGTCAGATGGAAATCACTCTCACTCTCTCATTGAATTGAAATGAAATGAATAGTAATGGGCAGCACTACTGCCTCACAGTTAGAATGACACTCAGAAGGTCCTGGGTTTGATTCCACCTTAGCCCAGGTCTCTCTGTGTGGAGTTTGCATGTTCTCCCCGTGTCTGCGTGGGTTTCCTTCCACAGTCCAAAGACATGCAGTTACTGGGGTTGGGTTAATTGGTCACTCTAAATTGCCCATAGGTGTGAATGGTTGTCTGTCTCACTCAGGATAAGCGGAAGAGGATGGATGGATGGATGGATGGATGGATGGATGGATGAATAGTAATGTGTTTTGTTGTTGTGGTAGAAAGAACTGACCTGCCGTCCTGCAAGCCAACACAAATGATGTTTCCCATCTTGACTGCCCTCTGGGCCTTCTCAGTCTCCTCCTCTGTACTGGGGCATGGCTCCTTCACATACTCCAGGCAGAGGACCGGGGCTCTCAGTGGGAGGGTCTTGACCAGGCGGGGGCTGGCTCGGTTTAGGGAGAAGATTTCCACTTGGCCATGGCTGGAGCTGCCACCTCCACCGGTGACCTGAACACCACGATGGAAAAAAGGTGACTTATCACAGGAAGTTAAACAGCAGAGAGATTTGTGTAACTTACTATGGTATTTTTTTAAAAAGCTGAATTTTGCCATGAAACTGTAGCACACCAATGACAGTGTGTCTCACAGACAGATCAAACAGCCAGGGTTTCATACATAAGTGGCTACAGCTCGGGCACAGGCTTAATTTAACAGCAGTAACTTAGTAGCTGTGTGAGAATGTAGTATTAATGTAGTGGAGTCATGTGAAGATATCACATGAGCTAACAACTTTACTGTAATTGCAATGAAAAGTCCTTCCTAATAAGTGGAAACATGTTTAGCTTTAACAGCTGATTGGACACTTGGATGGATTTCTCTCTCCTGACCTGCCACAGTTACGCACTCAGTTTTTCTCTAAATGGTAAATGGACTGGTTCTTATTTAGTACTTTTCTGCTCTACATGAGCACTCAAAGCACTCCATGCAACATGCTGGATAGTCACCAACCCCCCTGGAAGAAGCAGTTAAGGAGGTGGATGGATGCCGTGGTGAGACAGACAAAACAGACACAGCACGGTTTATTCCCACACAGCAGGCGAATACTGAATAAATAATGTTTTCTGGACAGTAGAAGCTCTAACTGTACTCACCCAGAGGTAACCTTGTGGTAAGGATGTGCTGGCAGTACAGAACCCAAGCAGGCTGGACTGAGACGGGCTGTGAAGAGCTGCCTGCAGCTGAGCAAACATAACAGACATGTTTGATTCACTGCTGGCAGGTCAAACAGTCACCTCACTGGAAGCAGTGTGGCTGCAAGCACAACACTGCAAACACATTTTATTTATATAGCACCAAATCACAACAAACAGTCACCTAAAAGCACTTTATACTGTAAGGTGAACCCACAATTATACGGGGGAAACCCTCCAATCAAAACAGCCCCTGTGAGCAAGCACTTGGCGACAGCGGGAAGGAGAAACTCCCTTTTAACAGGAAGGGCCAAGATAAATGAATATTGTAATTCATCTCTAAATGCATGAATACAGCAGAACAGAACCAAACTGGTGTGAATTAAGACCTGCACCAGGGGAATAACTATTTGACCCCCTGCTGAATTTATGTTTGCTCACCTACCAGAAATGAACTCTAATGTTTTTATGGTGGTTTCATACACAATAAAAACAACAAGCATGAGCCCAATAAGTCAAAAATAACAATATAATCCACTAATAAAAAGGAAAAATTCAATTTAGTTTACTTTTATTTTTATGGTGCCAAAGCAGTGCCTCAAGGCGACAAAACGTACACACAATAATGTGTTAATAAATGAACGTATATATTTATTCTAGTACTGCTTTTACCTAGTGAATTCTGTATCTATTTTATTATTATGTTTACTAAATGATTCTGATCATGTAATATTTAATATGAAACATGCATACAGCCCACAGCATCACATAGTGTTGGAAAAGGATAAAAACCAGGCTGCAGCGCTGCCAAAGCACAGACGATAATCTGCTCCTGGGAGAGGGAGATGGATTTGTGATGGTCTCACTTTCATCATCTTCAAATGATTTTTCATGGTTGGTTTTCCCCAAATCAGCCATCGGGGGTGGGGGTGGGGTGGGGTCTGATGAAATGTTGCACCGCCCCCTTCCTTCTGGTTCAGCCTCACACAGATATGAGCCCTTTACTGATGAAGCTTTGGCTCCGGCTCACAATAGCATATATAGCACAGGGCGACAATTTAAAGGCAAATATTGCAGCATATGAAACCCGGCAACAAATGTACACAAAGTTTTTCTTCCAGCTCTTCAGGGTGAATGTGCTTCTATCCATAGAGCGTATCATTCATCGTGATGATGATTTACACTTCACAGAATTAAAGGTCAGCACATCTTTCAGCTGTTTGCTGAGCTGATAGCACCGGCCTGTCAAACACCCAGCAACAGCTCTCCCCTCACCTTCAGCGTGTGTGTCCTGGAGGAGAAAACAGGAAGTCTGCAGGTCAGCAGCGGGCAACTAAAGACAGCCTTCGCCTTCCCATCTTCTTCAGCACATTCCCATCCCGATGTGTTTTCCTTTCCTAACCAAACAAAACACACACACACACACACACACACACACACACACACACACACACACACACACACACACACACACACACAC
>JAVDPK010003108.1:16214-27778 GCA_034780415.1 Cichlasoma orientale | reverse complement strand
AAAATATGTCTGCATACACCTCAGAAAGTATACAGCTGCGCCCCTGTGAACTATGTATGTTACACACAAAAAAAGTTCCCAAAATGTCACCACCCGGGTTAAAATTGGTTCACAAATAAGGAAGTTATGACATTTTAAGTGAAGAAAGAATACGCAATTTTCTCCCCGTTTTACTGATGCGTTCAAATTTATAAATGAAATTATAATTGTCAATTTAAGATTTTCTTTACGGCATGATGATGCAATATATAGGACATTTCATGAATACGTGTTGGTTTAATCGGGCAGAAATCATGTGCATTTTTCATTGATTTTAATTTCCGGCGCTCCAAAAACCACTTTTGCATCTACAAATTATAATGAAACTTCATCAACAGAAAGACAAAAGGCTGGATTCAATTCCTCCATACATTTAAATCAATCCTACACGTCTTTAATGTGACTTTATGTCGATTGAATTGGAGCCAAATCTTCGACGGGACCAAGCGGACTGAAATCTAAAACCGAATAAAAAAAAACGAAAACGAGGCAGAAGAGGAGGAATTCCTCTACGTAATACCAGAAATTCAAAGGAAATAACCCCTCACAAGCCAGTCAAAAACTCTAATTGCTGAGAGACCCCTGTGCCGTAGTTGAACTCTGTGCGCGCATGCGGGTTGGAAAGAAAAATCAACAGCGCATAATCGGAGTTTTCTCTTAAACACTCAGCTGCACCCACAGAAAGTAGATTTATGCTGTCCGTGGCTGCACCGCTACAGTATCTAAATTGATGATCAACTTGATGATCATTCCCACATTCACTGCTTTTGAAAGGAGTGAAAGTGAATGTAAACACATTTCCCATCTCTGTATAAAAAGCCTAACTCGCATGTTGTCACGTACACACGTGTCATTGTATAAATATTTTTTTCTCACCTTTGCCAAAGATCCCAAATATAAAAACGGCGATAACAGGTCTAAAATGAGGCATCCTGCTTACACACTGTAGTGCCAAAAAATTCAAACTGAAATATACTTCCTCTTCCTGTTCATGGCGGGTGACAACTATTTGGTGCATACCGCCACCTACTGTACAGGAGGCTCAGCAGGCTTTGTCTTATAAAAAATGATGCTTTTAATTAAACCTGTTTCATTAAGTAAAATAAGCAAGGATTTAAGTCTGTTTATTTACTGCAGCTAAATAACACACAGTGTACATCCACTTGTACTTGAGTACATAACTCATTACCTTTCCCTCTAACCTAAGATAAAAAAAAGTGAACATTTTAACTAATATATAATAAGACTATTATTCTACACGCAATGGCTAATTATCACTCTAAAATATGGTACAAACAGCTCGTGAAGCCTAGTTCTCCCTCTTATCGCAATGGTACAGCCCACCACGCTGCCCTGAACGATTAATTAATCATTTATTACCGCTAATACTACTAATAAACAACGTTTTTGTTGCTTATACACCAGAGTGGCTATTTTGTTTCTATTCCAGATATGAATCTGCTTTAGTTAATTATAATTAACCTGGTCTCAAGCCCCTTATGACAGGTTCATATAGAAAAAAGCAAGATAAACGATATTTTCAGGTTTGTCAGTTGTATGTTTATCACGAGGATCCCGGAGCAGCTGTATATAATGTTGTAAACTGAAGCCCATTACGCAACAAACTCGAAATATTTTATCATAATACTGACAAACTAAACAACACTGTACAAATGAAATCACACACAACATTTAGGCACATTTAATTAGCCCAACAATATTAAATAAATGGGAAGTGACACAATAAATTATTTAAAATACATCAACATAAATATTTCACACAATCACACCACAGGTTAATGAACACAGTGTTTGGCAGGAATTAGGAAGCTAAAACTCACATTTTGCTCCAGTTAAAACTAGCAGTACTTGAAATGTGCGTTTACGTTGCGTGCCAGCATGCGTGTGTACACACTGAGAATTGCATTACTAAGAGAAAAAAAATCAGAATTACTAACACTGAAGTGCAAACTGATGGAAAAGTGCCAAACTGCATGTGCAAATTTACTAAACACGTTAAATAACATATTTCATATTTGAGGTATTCGCTCCGATTTGTTGGAAAAGTTTCCTCTGTGAAGCATTTCCCTCATATGAGCCACGCGGACCACTGCATTTGATCCTTTTTTTTTTGAGTCCACTAGATGGCACTACAACTCCAGTGTGAGATCATCACCACGCACGGGAATTACCTGACTTACCACACGCATCATGATTGCTATGCTTTAAGTAAACAGGGAACCGCAGCACTGTGTTGCCGTTAACGCTGAGGTTTATTGCTTAAAGGTTCCGCATGTGGTTATAAAAAATGTGAATCACACGTCTATCTGATCCGTGTGGTTTTGCATGACTATTTCTCCTTGATATTCTGTTTTTATTTATTTATTTTACATTCAGAGTCTGGTGAGCCATCCTTTGCCCGAAGCTCCATGAAGTTAAAGTGCTGAGTACCGCAGCTCCCCAGAAATGACAATGGACAGGTCCACTCCTTCCTACGTTAAAAACTACCTGCCAAAGCTTTAGCTTAATTCACAGTTCATATGCAAAAAGAAAAAAAAAATCCTAAGGTTTTTGTAATGCGTCCATTGTTGCAGAACTGTATTCTTCCCTTTTCTTTGACCTGCCAGAAAGAGAAAAATAAAAACAAGTTTATCACGCCGTGTTTGAATTTACTGTGACGCAAGTATCTCGCATATTATAAAACAACCCACCTTCTCCTCATCAAAAAGACAGCAGCAACGCTGGAAACAATCCCGGCGACAATAATCAAAGCGATGACTGACGGAACCACTCCTTCCCCTGGAAAGAAACAGCACCTGGTTAGTTTGTTACAGAAAACAAAATGACTGACATTTCTCTGAAAGAGGAAGGGGGGGATTTACAGGGCAGCACTTTTACTGTTAAAGCCAAACAACTAATCTGTCACCATCTGTCCGATGACCTCCCCGGGGAGCCGCTGTCCCCCAGCAGAGCACAGCTCACTGCATCATGACACAGGCTTTTTATTCTAAGCTGAAGCTGGGCCAGAAGTGAAACTGAAGACATCGCCGCACTGAAATCAGCTGACGCACAGCTTCAGGCTTAGTCATGTTTACTTGGTATCTTCGTCATGCAACACTGCTTTGAATTCTCTTCCTGGATAGCCACAATGCAACAGTATGTGTCTTTGTTTACGTAAGCAGGAAATTAAATAACTTGGAATTAGGGGAATTCCAAGTTATTCCTGATGAAGTGCACATAGGGATGATATGAATGATAATAATAAATACCGAGTTTAATGAGTTTGATTCTTTTTAGCTCTTAAACGCAGACATTTGGTGCGTTAAATGCAACACATAGCACAGTTTACATCTAAATATCGCACTTTGGGGAGGCTGTGGTGAATGAATAGCGTCACTTTCAGTCAGTGACCGCACGAACCACCCACTGATGGGAACGTGCGAGGAAGCTGATACCTGAACCAGATCAGCACTGGGACCTCCTGCCTGCACCACTTTCTAAACAAGCACAGCCAAGATTCCACTCATGACTCATTGCCCTATATTTCCCTCGTTAACTTCCTGTTACTAAGCATTATTGGAAAGAGTCTCATGGAGGTTTTCTGCAAACTGAACCGCCACTTGATCCGGACGAGCAGATGAATTCCCTGTGCACGTTCACTTACTAGAAAAAATATTTGAGATGCCACCTTTGCTGCCACAACATTACGCTAAACCTGCAGCGTTACGCATAAGATGACTCACGTTTACTGGGCTTTGGCTCCCCATTCGAGAAAGGGATCCTCTCTGTCCTCTCTCCCAGCTTTCCACGGTTCAGCACGCAATCCACGTGTCCACTCCAACCAGAAGGTACTTTCACGGTTATGTTCCTGCTGGTGGTGACGGTGTGGTCGCTGTTTCTTACTGTCACGGGGTGTTGCTGGTCCGATGAGGAGGCTTCCGCTGAAATGCTCCACTCTATGGTCGGAGCTGGTTTCCCTGTGGCGGAGCAGCTAAACACCACTTCACTATCCTTCCCGTCTCCACCGCTGAGAGTGTGGTTCATTGTTGTCACCTCTGATATTCCTTTAATGACAAACGAAACTTATCAGTCTGAGAACTGCGGCCAGCTGAATGTCAGATCTAACACAACAATAAAGGTCAGCCAAACAACATGGTTTGTTTGTTTGTTTGTTTTACGCAGGCTTTAAATTATGATTGTTATGTTTGTTCATATGCATCTACCTTGCACTTTGAGGCAAGTATGTGCAATTTTGGAGCCATCGGGAAAAATGTTAAAGGAGCAGATGTAGCAGGCTTCATCCTCCCATGTCACATCCTTCAGCGTGATGGACGAAGAGCTTAAAGACGCTTCCGTCAAGAGCAATTTTCCACGGTAAGGCTTGTTTACTTCCTGTCCAAAGCGCTCACTGTAGGTTGCCATGCTATCTATTACGTCTTTTACGCGCCTTTGCCACGTGACCTGAAGCACACCTGCCGGAAAGCGAAAAATAAGTAATCCGGTAAGCAGTCATTTTCAAACAGAGCGGATTATATTTATCAGTTCTTCTGGATAACAGCAGCTACTCAATGCCAGAAAAGAGAAATTAAGATCTGGGTGAGAGGTTTTAGGTGATATTACACAGAGAGGACAACAGCTGAATGATAGAATAATAAAAAATAAAAAAAATAAATAAATAACGCACCTGAGGAGTTTGATAATGCGCACTTATATTGCGCCTCGCCGCCAAACTCAGCTGTATTAGTTCCATGTAGAGTGATGTGTGAAGTCGAGGCTAAAAGTGAATTACAGCCGAATATAAGTAAATGCAGACTCACAAAATAAATAAATAAGCTTTTATGCTATTCAGTTATGTATTAAAAGGAACAGAATTTGCAGTTAAACTGTTCTATAAACTGCAAATTGTATTAAATTACCACTAATATATTTTTCGCATTTACAGTAAAATTCACATAGACGTCTTTAAATAGTGTGATAAATTTTATCCTACAAATTAGAAGTACATTTAATATAAGCTGGATGATAAAGCAATAAAAAGGCAATAAAAAATTATAATAATGTAGCGGAGTTACCTTGAGACAGCCAACAAATTGCAATCAGGAGGAGGAACATTTTGGCTTCACTGCTGCGCACTCAATACTACTTTCAGTTTGTTTCGCCGCTCTTTATACTATATGCTCAAAATGAAACCAGGGAATTCCCTTGAACTATGAGACAGAGAAAGCTGGATATCAGGCTTTTGGTCTACTTCTAGACTTCTAAGCTTCTAATAAATTAATAAAATAAGCTTATTAGATAGTAGTTTGTTTTACAAAACGTGAAAAATACATTTCAAAATGTAGTCAAATGCACTGTGTGCCTTATCAATCCTCTTACTGAGGTGCGGTTTTTGAGGGTTGGACAAAAAGGCTGTTAAAAATAAATGCAAATAAAAATCAATAAATAAATGCACATTTATTTACACATCTTCATTCTATTCAGTTTACATTTTTACTCACAAACAGCCTCTGCCCAACACATAAACATTTTATTCCTTCCCATTTATTTGCCAAAAAAAAAAAAAAAATCACAGTTCTTTTCAATTAATCTCAATTAGTCTCAAATCTTTGGAATCAGGTCTTTTTCACTCCCAAATTAATCTGGAAATCCATCAGCTGCGCCACTTGAAAAGCTCTAACCAGTTCTTTGTTGATGATTGCACTCCATAACATCCTCTTCCTCAACTTTAACAAACTCAATGGTGTTTATAATAGACATAAATAACTTTTCAAAACTTTTGGCTATGTCAAAATAATTTTGGATTTCTCTTTGGGACGTTTGACTTTTGTGCTTTTGAAATAGTTTTTATTAAGTTGTTCTTACCTTGTGCCTCTGAGCTTTTTTTATTTTTTTTATTTTAAACTTTGTTTCTGCAGGGTCCAGGGAGGTAGCAGTTTTTGAAAATGATGGCATTATATTTATTTTCTTTACAAAGTTCTTCTTTTCCTCTCGGCATGCTTTTTTGTGACCACCGCTGATAAATCCCTGTGCAGTGATGGTGCCTTGTCAAGTTGGCAAAAAACGAGCAAAAAGCAAAAACTTTCATCCTAATTCTGAAAACACAGTTTTAAGGCTTACCACAAACTAAGCCACGCCCCTGTCTTAATCAGGTGACATAGCCACCTGAAACTGATGTTGTGTTTGATAAGGTTTACTAAAATAACTGATATGATCTCCAATGATAGCACCAGTTCACAACAACAACCATCTAAAACCACTGTAACAATTGTAAGCTAAGGTTGGTACAATCTTGAAGAACAGGCTAAGAGTCAGCTGCACACCAGCATTTTAAGGAGCCAGGATGCTCTTTCAGGGATTCCAGCGTTCAGATTTTGGCAAAGACAGATGGTTTGAGAAAGGAGTAAAGAAGGGTCACTGTGAATGACCATTATTGAACAGAGGTGGTGGCTTACTGCCAGCTATCAGCCACCTACAATGCAGTCCTAATATCCTTTCCTAGGCATTTCAGCCCCTTTTCACAAGCATGCCCTCATTGCTTTACTGACCTCAATAGCGTGCATGATGGTGGGGCGGGGCAGTTTCGCAGAGATTTTATAGGCCAGCCTTGATGACAGGACTGACCCACACCTTTTTTCCACAGCTTGGCTCATGCGACATCTTGCATGATCAATAGTGGGTTATGAAGCTCAGGACCACGTCCTTTGGGACAGCTCCCACTAGGGGTTTATTACCTGGAACTCTCCACCACACATAAAGAGCACTTTTGTTGATGAAAACTGAGCTTTTGAAAAAACACTCATGTACATCTAGGCGTAGCCTTCCAATGGATTTATAGACATCAAAATCTATAGCAGACCCTTCTGAAATACCTACTCTATGCTGTAACCTGATGTGCACCTCCCTAGAAACATACCTACATGGATAGAAATGCTGCCAACAGTCACATGCACAGGCTGCGTCATATGCTCTACATAGTTTCACCTCACATATCATCCAAAAGCATAAAACGCAGAGATGTTGTCTGACTCTTGAACCCGAACAGGAGAGGAACCTGATAGTTGAAGGCGCTGCCTCCCTTGTATTTTCAGAAAGAACCACAAGCGAGGCTACACTCAGAGAATGAAATGCTCTACTGAGTTAATATTTTACCTGATTAATTATGCATTATATTGTTATACTGTTATACCAACCTTGGCCAGAACTTTGACAGCTTGATTGTAAAAGGCTGTAAGTAGTTTGATAACAGACGCTGGTGCAGCATGAGAGATACAAAAAAAAAAGTAGCATATCAGTCAAAAGTTTGAAAATACCTTCCAATTCAGTGATTTTTTTCATTATCTAAATTTTTTCTGCATTGTAAATTAATACTAACGTCATCCAAAGTATGAAGAAATATATATGGAATTATTTAGTAGACTTAAAAGTGGTGAACAGTTGTGTTGGGAAGAGGTAGAGTTGGTATACAGTGAATAGCCCTATTGGAGTAATGTTCTAATCCATATAATGGCATGAACTGCTCAACTAAGTAAATAAAAACAACAGTCCATCATTATTTTAATAAATGAAGGTCAGTCAATCTGAAAACTTTTCAAGAACTTTGAAAGTATCCTCAAGTGCAGTCACAAAGACCATCAATGATGAAACTGGCTCATCAGGACCGCCCCAGAAAAGGAAGACCATGAATTCCCTCTGATACACAGGATTCATCAGAGTTACCAGCCTCAGAAACCGCAAGCTCACAGCACCCCAGATAAGAGCCCACCTAAATGCTTGACAGAGTTCAAGTAGCACACACATCTCAACATCAACTGTTCAGAGAAGACTGTGTGAATCTGGACTTTATGGTTTAATTGCTACAAAGAAGCCACTTCTAAGGAAGAACAACAAGAGGAAAAGAATGACTTGGGCCAAGGAACACAATGAATGGACGTGAGACCAGTGGGAATCTGTCCTTTGGTCTGATGAGTCCAAATTTGTGATTTTTATTTCCAAACGCCATGTCTTTGTAAGACGCAGGAAAGGTGAGCGGAATGGTTCCTACATGTGTAGTTCCCACCATGAAGTATGGAGGAGGAAGTGTGATGGTATGGGTGTTCTTTGCTGGTGACACTGTTGGCAATTTATTAAAAATCCAAGGCACACTTAACCAGCATGGCTACCGCAGCATTCTGCAGTGACGTGCCATCCCAGCAGTTTGTGCTTTAGTGGGGTCATCGTTTGCTTTTCAACAGGACAGTGACCCCCAAACACACCTGATGGTGATGGAGCGCTGCGTCAGATGACCTGGCCTCTACAATCACCTCTCAACCCCATTGAGATGCTTTGGGATGAGTTGGACCGCAGAGTGAATATATTTTGGTTTCTTTAATACTTTTAAGTTTACTACATGATTCCTTATGTGTTCCTTCATAGTCTGGATGACTTCAGATTACTTCAGTATTGATTTACAATGTAGCAAAAATAAAAAACATCGAATGAGAAGGTGTGTCAAAACTTTTCTTTCTACACAAATAAATGTGTATAAAGGACAAACATTTGTATTCCAGTTCCTCTGACACATGTCAGATGATGTCAGCAATAGGTTGGCAAATCAATTAGGCTAAAAAAAAATACTCCTGTTGTATGATTGTTTAGTTTCTTTCTTTTTACATCAAAATTCTTTGAACGTCACTGAAACACACTGACTCACACCTCGATGACTGTTGTAAGGTCCAGTATTTGTAGTGTTACGGTACTTCTCTATTTACACCAGCTCCAGTAATCTCAAGTGGTCAAAAAAAAAAATCCCAAAAGCAGAAGTCCCCATAGAGTTTGTGGTTCTGCTGCTGTGTGTTACTGAACGGTGATGGTAAATGTGTGATATTTGACATTATGCGCTTTCAGGTTATTTTAAATGACATGCAAGCCTGTGCTGGGAAAGACTGTCCAGATGAGGGGGCAGTAGGAGTGTAAGGCACTGTAGAAAATAAAAGCATGAATGATGGTTTTAGCAGCATGTTTTATTGCTGGATTACTGCCAGACAGAAAACACTGCACTTGTGTTTCCACCAGTGGATCCGTCACTCTGGCCTTAACTTAAATCTTCACGAGCTCCACTTCCACCTCGGCATCATAGCAGACGTGTAGCATTTCTCGCTAAACCTCATTTTACTTCAGGAACAGAAAAATCTCGCCCTCCTGTGCTCTTTAGTTTCGTGATGCCTTGTTTGGTATTACCAACAGGTATTACTCACCTTGCCACCGTGCAGTAAGTCACATCCTGAGGACAGTACACTTATAGAAGTCTGAAACTGAGATGTGTCTTTATCTTAAGGAAATGTGAAAAAGACTTCCCAGTTAAACAATGACTGCGCATTTTCATCCACTGGATCTTTGTTTGAGTAGATGTTTCAGTGATGCATCAGCAGGAAGGAGTGAGAACCCCTACATGACTACACGGAAGTAAGCAAACATTCCTGAAGCCTGACCTGGCATCATGTTTACAAAATAACAAAAAGAAGGAAGTTTCTTATATTTTGTCACATGACAGGAAAGAACCCAACTGCTCTCCACAGGGGATACTTCAGAGTAAACAACAAATATTTTTTAAAGGATTATTAGTAACGCCCAGCAATTAAAACAACAGAAGATTCTGATTGGTAATAAAATACATTATCAGTATCAATCTGAATACCACAGAAATCTGTGCTGTGATTACAGGATGAATCATTAAGATTGAGCAAATGAGCTTGTGGTGCAATAATTCTTCTGATTTATGCTGCATATTGTATCATAGGTACTAAAAAGAAATCAGGGACTTACTGTGGAAAGAAAAACAGGGAAGTACCTGAGAGCAGACGCCTGCAGTGTGACACTCCAAGCACAGCTAAGGACTGATGGTTTACTAACATTACCACACTCCAGTATTTAAGCCCCAGGCCATGTATCACAGTCATAGGGCTTATTGCTCTGATTTTCTGACTGATCTCGTCACATCAGTCGCAGTTAGTCACACCCTGGCAGTCAGTCACACCCTGGCAGTCAGTCGCAAAGCAAAGGCTTTGTTTGACCTCACGCTCTTCAGTGTTTTTCGTAAATAAACGACCGATTATCCTTCAGCAGGTTAAAAGTCTACTGATGTGGCACATGTTGCAGGATTTTCTGGCAGTGTGGTACACACATTTAAGCTTCCTTTAACTTTTACTTTCATCCAAGCAGAAAGCAGAAGCCCAGCTTCTCCTTAAATGACTTTGCCAGCCTCACTGGTTTTGGCCGATGACCTTTTGACGATTGAGTAATTCTAAAATTATGCGTAATTTGCATAAACGTGACACAATGCACAGCTCGCGACGTGCAGTGAGATGCAGAGCTTGTTCCTCTGATCAGGATAGCTGATACATTTCCCTGAAATTTCCTTAACTGCACTAAAGAAAATCTCTTTTAAGGATCATCGGTATCTCTTGTTTTTGAAATGCGCGACAAAAAGGACGGCGTTTCAGATCCCCTGGCCTCGCACTTCCTCTATAGCTATAAAGGTGGTGTCAAAGCAAGCAGGGGAAAGCCAGACAAGGGGAAAAACAAAGGATTTAAACAGCCTTCTCAGTTCAGGTGTAAGAAAAGAAATTACTGTTATCATTCAGACTCTAGTTTCAGAAGCAAGTCCGATTCTGAGTAAACCGCCTCTAAATATGCACATATAAAATAGCTCGCATCAAACCAGCTCATGCCAATGTAGATGAAAGTTCATCACTAACATCTGCTCACTGTCAGTGACAGCCTAAGCCAGAAGCTAGATTAAAAAAAAAAAGAAAGAGAGAGAAGTTGGTTCAATTTTAGCATAGGGGGAAGTAAGCTTAACCTGCCAGGGCGAGAGAAAAAAATCAAGCTGTGCAAAAAGCACAAGAGGGGCAAAACAGCTGCACACCTCATGAAATATTGAAAAACCTAAATTAACTTATCTCATCCCCCCGATTATCAATATGAGGGAAATAAAACCGATTTTCTGTCAAAGCCTTCCTGCCAGTGATCTACGCAACACAAATGCCTCTTGATCAGCACTCAGAATAAAAATCTCAAGTCAGTCCGTGTGTCAGGACAGCAGCTCGGAAACTCAGTGCCTGAACCGAGCCAAGTGAACACGCTAGCGGACTAAATGGACTAAATTAAACTTGAGCCGGACAGCCTGGGACCAAGGATCCAAACATCTCCCCTCTTTCTCCAGCTCCAGTACTCAAAGCTTCAGAGCAGGTAAGTGAATGCAAAAGTAAGCAAGGTGAGAATGAGTCAGGCAGGTACACAGAAAAGTATTACGCAGGCTTTCCTGCAGGTTTCTGCATGCATGGAACAACAATCTCGACGGGGGTGGCGGTTGGAGCTGGCTTTGCTTAAATGATTGAAGATGGAGAACGGTTATCGCTGCTGGGCTTCCGGAGATCACACCCGCCACTGCAGGAGGCTGGTTAGTGACACCTACATTCACACACACACACACACACACACACACACACACACACACACACACACACACACACACACACACACACACA
>JAVDPK010003106.1:24795-36249 GCA_034780415.1 Cichlasoma orientale | reverse complement strand
CTGAGTGGTGTCCAGGAAACGATGTGGGCTTCATAGATAATTGGGAAAGTTTCTGGGGAAAACCTGGTCTTGTTAGGAGAGACGCCTTCCATCCCACTTTGGATGGAGCAGCTCTCATTTCTAGAAATCTGGCCAAATTTATTAACCCTCCTAAAACTTCTAAAAATTCAATTCAATTAGCAGGTAAAACAAAATAGCCAAACATCATCCATCTTTCATTTACAGTCTGTTGTTTCCAAAATTATTGGTGTTTAGATCGATGTTTATGTTAGCCACGGCTCTGCAAACACACAGTAATTGTGTACATAATGAAACTAAATATGTAGAAATGCTTACATTTCATGTTTAAATATTCAACAGATTTCAGGCCACAGTGAACAATTTCAACCTGATATTTAAAAAAAAAAACCACACACACACAAACAAAAAACCCTGATTATTTTAGGTCAGTTTGAGCTTAAGATCATCACATTTTAACAAAATTGTGTTAAAACCAAACACTGATGAATATCGGATTGTTGGAGCTGATTAATTTTGCTGCTGCTGGGATGAAAGCTTTAAATAGAGTGCGTTTCTTTTAAAACTAGCAGTGTAAGACAAAAGTGTAACCGCAGTGTGGAAAACCTTCCTTTGACCTGCCTGAGTTTCATGTTTGTGTTACCAAGAAGGTTGATAGAAGTGAAAGGTTATATTAATGTCCAGTGTTTTATTTTAGGTATAGCAGTAGTGCAAATATGACCTTACTGACGTCAGTGTTTCTGTCACTTCCTCTGTCGCCTACGCTCCTTCCTGTTTTCACATGTGTTCACATGTATAAATCTCGCTGAGCTTGTATTGATATTTTTTGCTCCTGATTTTCTTGAAGAAAATTAAAGATCTTTGCTGGAGATTGATCAAGTGGTCTTAGTCTCCTGATAAGTTTTTGAATTTATCCAACACTATCACTTCCTGCTGAGAGTCGTGGGGTTTTTTTTAGTTTTTTTTTTTTTTTTAAAGAAGCAAACATGTGACTGTCTTTGTTTGCACAGATGAAGGATTTATTTGAACAACAGCACAGTGGAAATGAGTTTTTCCAATTATTAATTCAACAGATGTAATGTTCCTCTGTGTAAACATTGCATGCTGCATTAGAAGCTCTGACATCTGGCTGAACTTTCTGACCTCTCTCAGTTACAGATGTTTAGTTTCAGATCTCTCCACAATGTTTAAACTGGACTCAGATCTTTGTTCTGGAACCCTGCTGAGCTTCTTTCTGAACCGGTCATTGGTGGATTTGTTTGTCTGCTGACCTTTGTTATAAAAGCGTCCACCCCTATTTCACCTTCCATACAGCCAGATGATCTCACATTAACTGTCCTCACCCTGTTATACAAAGAAGACAATCAGTGACTGAGATCTGATCATCTGTTCTTGGACTCTTCGGAGAACTCTTCGGATGTTAGCATGATGGCACCAACACTTGAACAGCACAGGGAGCAGCAGAGTGTCAGAGGTTTTACTTGAATATTAATCCAGCATGTTGGTGATGATGATTCTTTTTTCTTTTTTACACACACAGGAAACATCAGATTCACCGAAGTCTGAATGAAACAGTTATTTCAGTTTAAAAGTCACATTTGAAGCTTTTTAACTGGAACAGACTGAAGCTGTTGTTCATCCGTGAGCTGATCAGATACTATGTTTAAATATGGCCAAACTTGTGTGAAATCATTCACTGAAGAAGATTGTATGCTAAAATCCATACTTCATCTTTTAAAGTGTGCAGACTCATACTGTGATCAGAGGAAATCTCTACGTCAGCGCCTTCTCAGCCATGCCGTTTTCTTGAAATGTCACCAAACACTTTAAAATTCTGCCCAAAGCCTCGACTGCATAGGAGCAGCAAACCCAGGAGGAGGCAGAGGAACAGGAAAGGCAGCGTGCTGGGTCAGCGCAGATTTGCCCGCAGTCTGATGACTCCTCAGGAACAAGAAGCTCACAGACAGAAAGGTCTGGAAATGCCATGAACACTTTAATAATGAACTGAGCAGGAAACAGTCCCCCTTTTCATCAGCTCTTCATCAGCTGCTCCTTTTCCTCACCACCACACAGATCGTGTTTCTGCTCTGTGAAGGCTGCTACTGATGCTTCCAGTGACCTCTGATTTTTCCTCCAGTTGTGGTGCTGTCTGAGTTCAGCCTCCATCAGCTGATCACAGCTGATAAACAGCTGATTCATGCCTCAGTCGTGCCCGGAATCTCTCAGGCTGCATGCAGTCTGAATATCTGCAGACAGAACTCATACACCAGGAATAGCTGATTGGCCATAGAAGGACCTGGGATTTAGTGTCACATGAGAAGTGATGAAGATGAAGCATCTTTAAAAATCATTAAAATAATCAGTCTGAAATACTGATGCTGCTGCTCTGATTATTTTTTGGGTTCAATAAAGTTTAGCAGGTTGAAAGAGCTCTGCTCAGGATGAAGACCATGAGCACTGACTGAGCTGCAGATGGTCCAGCTGTGTCTGATCTGAAGGAACAGATGTTCTCCATACTTCAGAGCACATACACAAAGGAGCTGCTGATTTACAACCCAAACCAACCAAATTAACTAAACCACATTAAACTAAAAACAAACAAAGCAAAACCAACCAAACAAAATCAAGCTAAGTTAATCCAAACTAAACTAAAAAGTAACCAAAGCAAACCAAGCCAAAGGTCGTCTGTCTGTCCAGTCATTCCTCTTTTTCTGAACAGTTTTGGGCTGCAGTCTGGAATCCTGAATATAAATTTTTAACTCAGTTCAGTAACAGGTGGTCCACTGCTCCCAAAGAGCCAACCAATCATCTTATTGCACAGTTGCAATTAATTGACAATTAGAGCGGTGTGACGTCAGAGATATCTACTACTCTTCATAGTACAGGTGGAGATCAGTGTACTTACCTGACATGGCTCACCTGTCTTAAAGAGACATCCCACCCCCTCTCACCCCCACAACTGATGAGAGAGTGCAGATGCAGCTTTAGGGTGGGCCAAATAAAGCACAGAGTGAGGGGTTCCAAATTAACCAATGAGACAGAAAGGGTGGAGTCTAAATTTGTTTGTCAACCAATAAATATTTTGCAGAGGCATAGGTCCTTAACTTCCAGTGATGTCCAGTCAGGATCTTGAAGGACCAAAAATAAAATAAACAAAAGGATCTTGCAGGAGCACGGGAGCACGTCTGGGGTGGGTGAAAACCCTGCTCCCCCCATTCGAATGTAAATATGTACACAGATGGATGCATTTGCAGGACCATAAATTACCATAAAGAAGCAAAGCTGGGATTTGATTGTTCTGTTTCTGATGGAGCCAAATATCTGAGGTGCTCCACCAGGAGTGCCTTGAGGCCAGAGGCATGGAAATGAACATTGTTTCTACCGGCTCGAAGAAGGGAACAGTTCTGTGACCTCGTTATCAGAGAAGGCGGTGCTTAATTTGCAAAGGCAACAATCACCTGAACAGCAACAAAGACCCAACTGGGTCTCTGTGGGTGATGACCCCTGACCCCTGACCATCTGTTCAGGTGAAAAATGAGTTTCGACAAGATAAACCATAACCAGCAGCATTTGATAGAAATTTTGCCTGTAGGCAGTGCTGTCATACATGCATCAGGTGTCTAACAGTGAGGTTTTGGTTCTTTCATTTCTGAATGAAGGGTAGGTTCAGACACCCGGACGTGTAGCTGTCTTGGTTCGGTTAGAAATGACAAGTTTGAGAAGTTCCTCTAAAGAGAACAACTGACCACTGTGTGACACCCTTGAATGCACAGACTGAAACAGCCAGAGGGTCCCCTGGTCGCCTGCGGTCATTGGTTTAGAGCTGAGGCTGGAGATCAGTTTGAACCAGAGGAGGGCGCTCACACCTGGAGGTGTAATAGAGGTGTAATACACCTGTTGTTTAAATAGTTAAAAGCCTCTCCCTCCCTCTGTGAGTGTTTTTTGTGTGCCTGCCCTCCATTCAGGCCTCCCCCTCATCCTGCCCTCTGTCTGACTGCACCAATGCCGCGGTCCCTGCTCCAATACACCTGTTTAAGTAGTGAATCAGGTGGAGTGTCTCTGCCCATTACTGACTTCGCCTGTCTTGTTCTCATTGTTTCTGGCTGCTCTCCTCCGTTGGCGCACCTGAAGACTGGATCAGGGATTGCTCTTCATCATCCTCATCACTCACAGTTAGAGAACTACCCGTTTGTAGAAGTTGCTGGTGCTGCTCACGCATCAGTCAGCTGTTTATAATAACCAATCAGTGAACAGCGACCCTCAGATTTCCTGTCACCCATCGGCTCAACAATTTTTTGATTTCATTTTTCACAATAAAATCATATTAGAATTTTGTTCTTCTACTTTAATTTTTTCTTTGTTTCTCATCTTGTGCCATTTGTCACGCTGCCTTCCTCCTCATCCTCCTCACTCAGCGATGAAAATGACTTAATTTGTTTTCAGGGAAAAAAATAATAACTGAGAGCCAAAGCTTTCATCTGATGTCAGATCAAACCTGAATGTTTGATTGGAAAGTTTCATGAAAAACACACCAAGCTCCAGATGTTCAGAATAAAAATGATTTCGGGTCAGTTTTTATTTCCTGATTGTTGCTCCACTTTCCTCACACAGATTTCAGATGGAATATTAACTGTGTGCGCGTGTGTGTGTTATGTAATGGCCCAGCTCTCAGCTGTGATGTTAGGAGGATGACGAATTGAGCTGGATTCTCCTCAGCAGCAGCTTCCTGTTCCTGACCCCATCGTCCTTCACACAAACTTCAATAAAACATCTGCTGCAGCTGTTTCTGCTTCTCCAGCCACCCGATAATCAATAATGATAAATACACCTGTAGACAATGACAACACAAACACCAGTAATCAACAATAATACAAACAGTATGAGGAGAGAGGGTTTATTCGTTTCTGATAAAAACCAGAATTCTGATAAGAATTTGATTGTGAAGGTCAGAGGAGGGTTAACAGTTTAACGTCAGACTCACAAACAAACTCAAATAAATAAAATCATACTGAGTAAATTAGATTCAGTAGAAAGAATGAAGAATGATCAAACAAATTCATAAAATTAATTAAAAATAATAAGCGGAAGAGAATGGGTGGATGGAAATTTAAAAAAAATAAGTTGTTAAAATAAATAAACTGAATCAATAAAAGTGAAAATCGGTCTTCTTTTTTCTTCCCTCACCTCCTCCTCTGTCACTTTGACCTCCCCTTTTTCATTTCCTCCTCTCCTTTCTCTCCACTGCGCCTCCTCATTTTTCTCTCCATCTCTTTCTCCTTCTCATCGGTCCTTCTTCTCCTGCTCCCCCTGCCTCTCTTTTCTCCTCTCTGTACCTCCTGTTTCTGGGACACCGCTCCCCCTCCCGTCTGCTCCTCTGTCTCCTCCTCCCTCAGTCTCCTCTCAGCAGCAGGAGGAGCAGCAGCCTCCTCTCAGTGTTTCGCGGAGCAGCAGGAGTCAGCGGAGGAGCGGCAGAGCGATGCTGAGAGCGCGGCAGGATGTCTTTCACCTCCTCCTCCTCCTCCTGCTTCCGGACTCTCCGAGCCTTCCTCCTCCTGCAGCTCCTCCTCGTGCCGCCGTGCCTCCTCCACCCGCAACCGTGCCACGTCCTGGCGCAGATCGGACACACGGTGCGCGTCGGTGCGCTCCTGCCGGCGCAGCGGGCGGCGCGCGTGCAGGTTCAGGCGGCGCTGAGCCGCGCCGCGACCGCGGTGAGCCAGGACCGGGACCGGGAGCGGAACCCGGACCGGGACCCGGAGCGGGTAAACTTCCTGCCCTACAACCTGAGCCTGGAGCTGGTGCCCCGGCAGCTGGCCGCGGCGGACCCAGAGTCGCTACTCCGCTGCGCGTGCCAGGGCGTGGTGGTGCAGGGAGTGTCCGCCGTGCTCGCCTTCCCGCAGAGCCGCGAGGAGCTGCTACAGGTGGACTTCATGGCCTCCTTCCTGGAGATCCCCTTCCTCAGCGTCATTGAGCACGGAGAGCCGCTCCGCACGCAGGTAAGAGCTGCATGTTCACCTGTGTGAGCCCCGCACCTGGAGCTGGGTGCACGTGGTCCAGAATGACCCGGTCCGAGGCCGGTATGAGTCTCCGTGTCTGTGGGCTCGTTTGATCTGCTTTGACCTTGACCTGTTTGGTGCCTGGAGGTGTGTCTGAGGAGGCGGAGCCGCTTCGTGTTTGTTTGTTTGTTTCTTTTGTTGAGCAGCCTCAGGTTTTATTTCATATTTCTTCTGTTTGACCTTTCATGGTTTCACTTTGAAGCTTCAGCAAATGAAGCTCAAACGATTCTCCACATAACAGGAGAGCATTACAGGGAGAAGTCTGGACCTCAGGTCAGATGGAGATAAGGTGTGCAACAGGTTGGACGAGAAGCTAAAATCTGTAAAACTCTGAAAATCATATTAAATCAAACCTGGTCTCATCTGAGGAGCGGAACCAGGTTTAAGTTCCTCCAACAAGTCCTCTGCCTGCTTGATGGACTGATCAGTAATTTAAGTGGAACAAAATTCAGGATTTTATTTTTATTTTTTTACATTTATTTAGTTTTGGTTGGTTCAAGAGAAGCTGGTTTGATAAAGTTTTAAGGTTACCATGGAGATAAGTTCCGCCCATCTAAAGGTGAGACAGTAGTACCTGGAATAGTCACATGTAAAGCATTAAATCAGGTTCTTGTTTCCATGAATGAGGTGATACGCATTCATGAACAGGAAGTGTGGATTTTACAGGTTTAAATGTTCATATTTGGAGGCTGAAGAAGGCGTGAATGCTCCATCAGAGACTACAGAACTCACGTCAGTTGAGTTATGTCCATGGTGTCCCCAAAAAATGACATCATCTGAGATGTAACTATCTGAGAAACAGGCTTCAACTTGAACAATACAAGATTTATTCATCAAAATTCAAACAAGAAACTCAGAAGGATGGAGATCTGATAACCGATTTCACAGCTTCACAAATGTTCAGCAGCGCCTGTCCAGCTCCTCTAAGACTCTTTTTGAGCCATGTCCAAATCTGCTTTCCAGTTGGTGCATTTTTATTGAATTGTCTCAAAAATACATTCTTTTAAGCCTGCGTTCGAGCATTTTCTAACACACAAAATTCCTTTTCATTTCTACTGAACGCCATTCTGAAAAAAAAAACATTCAAAATTAAACTTGGTTAGTTTAGAGATCATTTGAGCAAAATCGTCTGTTATTAGGGTACGGAATGATGTCAGTTTTTTGGGACAGCATGTATTTATGGAAGATCAGTTTTGGGTTCTCTTGGGTTTCTTTTATTTAAAAGTTCCACATTCTTGTTGCAAATCCAGAGCTGGAGACCTCAAACTAAAAGCTTCTCCCTGAGCTCAGGCTGACAGGTGATGACAACATGCAGTTATTCAAATGACCACTAGAGGTCCTTGTGTGTAATTCTAGGCTGGGCTCAGGTGCTGCTGTGGTCGTTCTTTGTGGCAGGCACCAAAAATAACGTAACTTTCTCTGATATTTATAAATGTTAAATACTCCCATTAGTGTTGTAGTACTCGAGACCGGTCTTGGTCTCGAGACCACTTTTTGATGGATTCGGTCTTGACATGGACTCACCCACATTTGTACTCGGTCTTGTCTCGGTCTCGGGCATTGAGGACTTGGGATTTTATTTCAACAACCAGTCAAGACCAAAACTGTGGCGAGGGGGCGACGTCGCTCCCCATGTGTCGAGCACATTAAAGTTCTCTGTCACTGCGACGGATTTCCATCATTTGGAAAAAACGAGCCTTTAACACGAGTTTTTCCATGCTTCCACTGCTCTGTGCTGTGAGTGTGTGTGCGCGCGCGCGTGTGTGTGTGTGCGTGTGTTGTGCAGAGAATGTCATCTGTTATTTTTTCTTTACTTCAGCTGTAGCCACCAGAACGGATCACTGTAACCACAGTTTGCTAGCGGGGGGCTGCCATTAGCACTGGCGATCGTTCCATGCCGAAAGGTCCCCCCTCCCCCCCCCCATCAGTACCGAGGGGCTCCATCAAAATGTTTTTTGTGCTTTAATCCCCGATTAGCGACTAAAAATAGACCTGCATTGAAATGTAATTTGGAGGATGCTTATGAATAAAAAGCATTACAGCATTAAGCTCATGCAGCCCCCAGTTTTTCAACAAAACCACAACAGCAGCAGCTGTTTTACATGCAGTCTGTCTGCACACGTGAAGCACAAAGAGGCGGAGCCTTTACTGAGACCGTGAGCTCAGGTGGAGCGAAAGGAAATGTTTTTCTAGCGTCCAAAGCAGCAGCACTTGTTCCTGTAAGTTACAGGTACAAGTGCTGCTAAGGTGGTTAAAACCTTTACTGGGAAACAGCTGCAGGTCCTTCATCAACCACCTGATCTGCAACATGAAGAAAAGAGAACTTTGTAGCTGCTCCATCCACCGCTGTTTGTTTCACACACAGAAAAATCTGCAGTACAGAAGTTAAAATGTGCAGATGAATTGTTAATACGAAAAATTATTTCTTATCCAATTACTTGATTAATTGATGGAGTAATCGATAGAATACATTATAGTGCAGCCCTACTTGTATTCAGAAAGCCATCGTCAAACATTAGTTTTCAGCAACAGTGGAGCTATGAAAGGCCTTCAAGGAAAAACTACCATTCCCAGCAAGGTGATGTCACTTCCTGTTGTCGCATTAAAAACGTGGGCCATTTCTCAAACCTCAAGTACAAACTTCCCAAGTACGGGGGATTATTTCTCAATTGGAACACCAGCATACTTGATGACATCACAGCCCAGCTCCAGTATTTCTGTCGCCTTCCAGCTTAAATTTACTGGTTGCTCGGTTTTAAAAAAACTTCATCTCTGAATACAAACATTATACATGTATACACAGCTCTGCTGCTTACTGAACAAAAACATGTCAAATGTTAAAATTGTAATTTTTATTCTAGAAGACTTCCACCACTTACAACAGACAGATGTTTAGAATACAGTCAAATAAATATTAACATTTTAAAACATATAATTTGATCATTTCTGGAGCAGGCTTGTCATCAGTCATCACGATCTCCATGAACATGTGTTTAGCTTCCACTCAGTGGCGAAAGCGAGCGGGAGTTTTGAAAACGATGTGCCGACAGTCAGGAGTTCTTCCCCGTGTGTAGAGAGCCTCATCCGGCCTGCGGGCGGACAGCTGCCGTTAGAACAGCGCAAAAACGTCGGAGTTGCACTTTTTCCATTAAGCAATATCTTGATAAACTGAGCAGATATTTGACGTTTACACATCTACATTGAGGGGGAAACGCAATGGGTTCCCCCTCACAGTTTGTGGTATTGGGGACTATTGCATGCTGGTTTGCAGTCTATTTGAGCTGTTTCTTTTTTGGTGATGGAACCGTCCAGAAAGAGGAGATTTTCCCTGTTCGGAACATTTTGAGCTGATCTCTCCTAATGGTGTGCACACAGTAATAAATTATTACCCCAGCTTCATCTGTGAAATAATTTCAAACAAAAGAATCCACCTGAAGCCCAACACTGGCAAAGCTGTTATTTCTAAATAAAAACAAATAAATGAAATGTCCCTAATGAGCACAGTTACAAACCGAGTAACACAACCGCATTCACATCACAACTCCCCAATTTATTTCCACTTTCCCTCTTGACCCCACCACTGTATCATAAAGACAGACACCATATTAGTTAGGTCAGGATTTATTTATTATCATCACAAACATCATTAATTTATTCTGTTCAAAGCTTCATGACCAAACTGCTTTGTGATCACACTCAGTCTGCCTGGCGCAGTTTCGACCCATGGGTTCACCGATTGACTGGAAAGCTTAAATGCTTCATGAAGCATCATCTCACTGTCACTAGATTACGCTCACTCTGCCTGTTTTACAGTGACTGTCCACTTGATTGCGCAATAGAGCAAATGAAGCACCAGGAGGCTTCGACCCATGGGTTCACTGATTGGATGGAAAGCTTCAAAGCTTCATCTCACCATCACTACTCACAGTTTTAGTCGGTCTATTCGGCCATTACATTCGAAATGCATTCTGGGATACTTGGCTGCACCAAGTCCACACAAGTCACCACTGATGCATACTCGATAGAAGGGGCGGAGCGAGAACACATCCGGGCATTTTCAGCGAACTTGCCCTTTATGCAAACTTTGAATTGGAACAGTACTTGGGCTGAGAGTGATGACGTTTCACAAGCACACAAGGTACGCATATTGAGAAACGCCTATGATAGTTTATGCTTACAACATGGTGGCTGATATTAGAACGTAGGAAATGCTTTTAGCTTTTTATGTGATTTCTGCAAACCAATTAGTGGAAGGAAACGGCACTTTGGGACACATTAAATGCATGATATATAAGCGTTACTCTTCTGGATTATATGCAAAAATGATCACTCTGTTGATCTAATAAGGCCTGATTTAGAGTTCTGCGTTGGTCCTACATACATAACCAAAAATCCTCTCTGATCCTAACCTGACATGCACCTAGAGAAATGTAACTACACGTCCACAAAGACTGTGATTACTGCCTAGGCTTCATAGGTGCTTTCCAGTTACATACGTAGGCCCCATCAAAGGAACTTCAGTGCTTCCTTTATTACCTCCTTTAGCAGAGGTGACACATCATCACCACGGGACTACATTGTATCACTGCAATGTCTGCAAATTCTGTTTTCAAAATGTTGTAACGGTCAAATACAATAAAAAAAATAATTGTTTACTCGTAGCTGTAAGGTAAGCCCATGTGATCCAGTTTCAACTGTAAAACAGTTTGAAGAACTCTACGCAGCACCAGTGATGCACCTCTATGTTTATGTTTGCCACATCCAATATGGTGGCGAGGCTGACGTACGATTCAGCACTCGATGTGGCGTCTATGTATGTCTACGGTTACGGTACCCACAAATGGGCGGTCACTATGCATATCACTGCTGATTGGATAATACCTCAAAACCCACCGCACGCTGTTAAATGTGTCATTTAAACGGAAACTGAAGCTGCAAGCTTCGCTCAGCGCCCCCTGCTGGGTGCAATATGCATATTTCTTTTATTAATTACTGGTTAATTTTAGGCCAGGCAGCTAATTGATTGATCAGGTAAACAGAGGCGATGAGATAAAATGAAGCTGATTCCAAAGGTTTCATCTTCCTCATCCTCCCCCCTAACTGACCATCCGGAAACAGACCCGATCAGCAGGTTTTTACTTCTTATTAAAATTAAAATGCGTCTTTATTGTGATTTTATTCTGTAGAGGCTGCAGCATTTCCTATGGGAGGCTTTCAGAGTAAAAGCCTGAGTGTGGCGATGGGATTAACAGCAGAGATTTTAATGCTGAAAACAATCCAGTTAAAGCTGAATCCAGAGAATTCCTCAGCAACACACACACACACACACACACACACACACACACACACACACACACACACACACACACACACACACACACAC
>JAVDPK010003106.1:7500-13513 GCA_034780415.1 Cichlasoma orientale | reverse complement strand
GATTGCTGAGTTGGGTCAGCTGTGCCAAAAGGGGAGGCACCCAAGGCTGGAGAGAGCAAGCCACACCCCAGTGGGCCCGAAAACCACAGCAGGCCTGGCGAGGGCCGTAACACTCCCTCCCATAAATACAAACCAGTGGTTTGTTACAGAGGGTCACACACCATAAATCAAATGCTCAAACACAAGTTGCCAGGTTGTTTACCATTTCAACAAAACTCTACGTTCACCAAACACCAAAGTAACGGTTAGGCATAGCGCGTGGAACTTGCCAACACTGTCTCAATGGGTCCACAACACTAAAAGAAGTTTTCCCAATGCCACCAAAGTAAGGTCCCACAGGACCACTGGCAGGTTTTGGAACCAGGGCATGTGGACAACAGTGGAGATTGCCAGGAAGCCGCATGCAAACACTCTTCACCTGCCTCTCCACCAAGTCAAGGCGAGTGGCCCGCTGGCTAGCCAGACCAGCAGATCTAGATGACTGAGATTCAGGCAACAAATCACATGGCGGATTAGGTGGACCAGGAACATGGTGCCTAAGTGAAGGTGAAGCGTTAGTCCAGCTCTGACAGTTATCATATAACACTGAGCACTTATGCTCCGAATATGACGGTTTATCATGCCAGGCCTCCTAGCCGGTCTGAGAGCCACTGTGAACAGAGCACACAATAACATAGGTTAATTAAGCATTATTGATTCTTCTAGGAATCTTGACACAGAAATGTATGTGCATTTTATGTAAGGCAGTAACTCACAGTTGCTTCATAATCGCACAGAAGAAAATGTCCAGTGCATTGGAAGCATTGGAAGCATTGCTGCGACTATCGATTATTTTAGTAATCGAGTATTCTATTGATCATTTAATAAATTAATTGAGTAATCGGATAAGAAATACTTTTGTCTTATTAACAGTTAATCAGTATATTTTAACTTCCGTAGATTTACTGCAGATTTTTCACTGTGTGAAACAAACAGCAGTGGATGGCGCAAGTTCTCTTTTCTTCACGTTAACACTTGCTGATCAGGTGGTTCTTCCTGTAACTGGTTTCCCAGTTACAGGAACAAGCGCTGCTGCTTTGGATCCTTTTGCTCCACCTGAGCTCACCATCTCGATAACGGCTCTGCCTCACTGCGCTTGCCGCCAGACAGACTGCATGTAAAACAACTACTGCTGTTGTGTTATCAGTGTTTTTGTTGAAAAGCTGGGGGCTGCATGAGCTTAATGTTGTAAGGCTTTGTATCCACACCCATCCTCCTAAATATGTTTCTATTGCAGGTCTATTTTGAGTCACTAATCAGGGATTAAAGCAAAATCATTGAAGCAACAAATTTAGTGTTAGGGATTTTTTTAATGATCGAATTATTCGAGTTACTCAAGGAATGTTTGCAGCCCTACTTGAAATTTAGCACTGATGTTGGTAGCTTCACAGTCTCTCTAATCCTCTCCTGGCAGTTCTCCCCACTTGCTGCCAACTGCTCCTCTGTATCACCCCCAAGGTGTCCTGTACAGCAGGTCCACTTTGTGTCTCCAGATCAATCAGGATTCCCCATTTCTTTAAATCCTCTCCTGTTTTACTTGCACTACTATACAATACTGGCCCGCTGTCCAAGAACACACAGAGTTTGGTAGGAGGTGGTGTTTGGAATCGAATTCCCTTTCCCGCAGAATTCTCCTTATTGGTGCAAAAGTCTTCCTCTTGGCCAGTGTTTCCATGGGGTAATTGTGGTCGAAGAAGACCTTCCGTCTCTTTGGAACATCTCCTTCTTTTTCCATGAAGTTGGCAGCAACAGTTCCTAGGTTCAAAATTCTTGGAAGCGTACAACTATTGACTGAGGCTGTGCTTCCTTTCATGGCCTCTGCCCAAGAGCTTTGTGGCACCGTTGTATTCTGAATTCAACTCCATTGAGGGGGTCCAAAATTATCTATAAAGAGCTGGATGTTGTTTCCTTCCAGGCCCTCCTGTATGCCATATATGTGGATGTTGTTGCGACTGGAGTGAGCCTCCAGGTCTGTTAGCTTCATCTGTAAATTCTCTGACTTAGCACCTCTTTATAGTCCAAATGCCACTCTTCCATGTCAGTTATGCGATGCTTGGCTTCCCCCACCCTGTCGGTTGTTGTCTTCAAAACGGTTATTACGTTGCCTAGCTTCTGTTGGAATTCTGCTCTGAAGTTGGTTAATTCCTTTCTCACATCTGCTCTAACGTTGTCTCGAAAGTTACCCAAGTCAGACTTCAGCTCTGCAACCATTAGCCTTATGTCTGCACAGATGGCGGCAATACTGCCTTCCACATCCACTGCCAAGTTTGGCTCATGGCTGCAATTACAGATATCATGATCCTCAGCCACAGTCCCTTCAATCGTTGTTTGTTTTTTTGTTTGTTTTTTTCACTCTTATCAACGATTTTCTTTTACCCTTCTTTACCTTTCCCACTTTGATCATTATTGGTTGTAAGTCTTGTTCTTAATATTAGCTGAAGCTGAGGAAAAAAAGTTATTGATGCATCCATTCACTTCGGCTCATTCCTGGAATTCCTCAGCAACTGCTTTTCATCCCAGTTTCTGTTTCTCATCCTCATCATCTGTCACTGAGTCAGCAGGGTGCCTCAAACTTGTGAAAATGTGAATGGGCATTGGTTTGTTTTCTTTGTTTATTTAAATAATAAAAATGAACACAGATTTTTAGGGGTAGCACTGCACAGCAAGCACCTGCTGTGGTGGCTTTAAGCATCTGTGACCAGTTTCATCCGCTAAGGCAGGCCCTCTCGACAAGCATAGACAGCGACGGTGAGAAGAGAGTGAATTATTCAGTTCCTGCAGGCCAGTTTGGGGCCCATTCCACTTAAACAGCTGAAGCATAGGCTAGAAATATGTTTTCAGTTTGCTTCTCAAGGACTGGTTCATTAATAGCTATGTAATATCCAGTCATATTCATTCAGGTGGGCTTTATAATCTTGTCCTTTACATCATACAATTTTAGGCCATTTGCTGGAGACACCTCTGTAAACAGAAATCTGCAGGGAAGGGGCGAGGTGTATGCTACCGGGAATTTTTTACTCTCCGAGTTTTACAGACCAATCATGTTTGAACATGTTTTGGCTGCATGCAGGTAAACAAAGGGATGACATTTCTCCAGATGTGATCTGGAAACTATCTGCTATTGTCTGATGATGATTTAATGTTCTATGTATTGATCTGTATGTAAAAACAATGATTAATGCCAGATATCCACTGGCTGAACTGGAAGAACTGACTGCTACCCCAGAGACTCAGGCAGCAGACTGGGTTCCTGGGCTGAGGTTAGAGAGTTTGGTTGGGTTTCCTGCTATAACTGACCTCAGACTTGTCTGGCTTCACAGTTTGGGCAGTAAGCAGTAAGCTGTCACTGTGATTTTTCTAGTATTTAGCTGGTTATTGAAGTTGAAGCTCAGGGGTTGCAGTACAAAAGCACTCACAGATTTTCCTGTTAGGGTTGTTCAGCATGTTCTCAAACTGCAGTCATATAATTTTTTCAGATACTTCCTGCATCTCCACATTATGCTTATGGTGTCCTTAGGTGCCACTGCCCTCATGCACAGGTTGCAGCAACACTGACCACTGGTTGGATGGTTGGTGTTGCAGCTTTGGCAGCCAGTAGACTGTAGCAAAAAGTTGCTGTTTTCTGGCCATTCAAATTCATATTTGGTATTTGGTATTTGCATGTTTGTTATAGTGTATTATTGTGGACGCAGCTTGCTTAGTGTACAATGTCCAAGACAGTAAACTGTATTTCATTGACTGAATGATGTTGCTGATTAAAATTATTATTTTTAAAGTCAGGCGGTTGATTGGTCGGTTGCTTGGCTTGTGTTTCACTGCATTGAAATGAATCTGAATGAGGTTTGGCCGGGGTTTTTTTTCTTTTTTGCCTTGCCAAGATGGCAGCACGCACGGACGCAGCAGCTCAAGGCTCTCTACTTCTTTAGGCTATTGTGTGTTTTTTGTAGTTCTCAATTCTTTCTTTTAACTTTCTACACCTCTGTTGTGTTTCTGTATCTCTTCACCCTGTCTGTGCGTGTCTTTTTGTGTGATGTTATTGTACAGCACTTTGGTCAGCCCTGCTGTTGTTTTTAAAGTGCTTCCCCTCGACGCAAACGTTAGCTCAGCGCTAAGCCAGCTTCAACACATGATAAACAAACAGCAGAGGGCCCATCCAGACGCCGTCCACATAATCACGGGGGACTTCAACCAAGCACACCTAAAAACTGTACTCCCTAAATTCCACCAGCATGTCAAGTGTCCAACTAGAGGAGAAAAGACACTTGATCATGTTTATACCAACATCAAGCATGCTTATAAAGGGACTCCCCTCCCCCACCTAGGACAATCCAACCACCTCTCCCTACTTCTCATCCCAGCCTAGACCCCCTCCTCAGAAAACAAACTAAACCAAGAACACAGGTCATCAAAACCTGGCCTGAGGATGCTCTCACTCAGCTACAGGACTGTTTCACCAGTGGGACGTCTATGAGCACCAGGACCTGGATATACACACTGAGACTGTCCTTTTCTATATATAGTGCTGTATAGAGAATGTGACAGTAAACAAACGTATCCGGGTCTTCCCAAACAGGAAACCCTGAATGATGAGTGAAATCCAGGCCCTGATCAAAGAGTGAGATTCAGCCTTCAGGACAAAGGACCGCTCACTGTACAGCATGATCAGAAGCAACCGAAGGAAAGGCATCCGAAAGGCAAAGGAGGCCTACAGGAAGAAGATGGAGAGCTATTTGACAGACAACAATCCTCGATAGATGTGGAGGGGCATCCAGCCCTTAACAAACTACAGAGGCCAGAGCCCCACATCCTCCAGAGTAAGCAGCAGCATGCTGGCAGAGGAGCTCAACAGCTTCTTTGCCCGGTACGAGACCACCACGCACCTTGACCCACCAACACCCCAACACACCTCCTCTCTCCCTTCAGGAGCATGAAGTGAGGAAACAACTGAGAGCAGTGAACCCCAGGATGACATCGCGGTAGCAGCCAATGGTCAAAGCATGCGCAGACCAGCTGGTAGGGATCCTCACCAAACTCTTCAACCTGTCCCTAGCACATGCCACAGTCCCCACCTGTTTAAAGGCCTCCACCATTATTCCCATCCCCAAAAAACAATCATCAACAGCCTCAGTGACTACAGACCCATAACCCTCACGTCAGTAGTCATGAAGTGCCTAGAGCAACTGGTCTCCAAGCACATCAGGGACCACCTCCCTCCCTCCTTCGACCCCCATCAGTTTGCCTATAGAGCAAACCGGTCCACGGAGGATGCCATCGCAATAACACTCCACAGAGTGCTGAGCCACCTGGAAAACCGGAAGAGCTATGTGAGGATGCTCTTCGTGGACTACAGCTCAGCGTTTAACACAATCATCCCGGATATCTTAACCACCAAACTGCTCAAACTGCAGATCCCCCTTCCCACCTGCATCTGGATACAGCACTTCCTCACTCACCGCCCACAATCTGTCAGATGTGGCCCCCATCTCTCCTCCACACTCACACTCAGCACGGGTTCCCCTCAAGACTGTGTGCTCAGTCCTCTACTGTATGCCCTCTACACATATGACTGCACTCCAACTCACCCAACCAACATCATCAAATATGCGGATGACACCACCGTGGTTGGGCTCATCTCAGATGGGGCTGAGACAGCATACAGGACTGAGGCAGCAAAACTGTCACGTTGGCGCTCATTGAACAATCTGACACTGAATATTCTAAAGACCAAAGAACTTATTATGGACTTCAGAAAGCACCAACAAGACCACATCCCACTTGAAATAAATGGTGAACATGTGGAAATTGTCATCACCTTCAAGGATTCAAGGATTTTTATTTGCCATTTGTGCATGGATCAAGGTCTAGGCACATTGGAATTTTTTGTGCAGAGCTCTCTTGTTATCAACCAAATATACAGGTATACATATATACAAGTATAAAATATAGAACTAAGAGTATAAAAATAAAACAAAGT
>JAVDPK010003106.1:0-2500 GCA_034780415.1 Cichlasoma orientale | reverse complement strand
TGAGCCAGAGGAAACCCACAGGGAGACACCGTGTGGGTGGCACATGGTCGTCACAGAAAGAAATCTCATGGTCAGCATCCACAGTCCAAAGATGTGTCGGCTTAATCTGTGATTGTAAAGGGGCCGTAGGTGATAGCAAAGGTTTAAGGTTATCGAAAGAATGAATATGAATATATGTGGAAAAGTGACATTTGGGTGGTCAGTCACATCAGAACAGCTCTGTATAATATTCTCTTCTCCAGCTGACTGAGGGCGGTGTATTGTGGCCAGGGCCGGCCCAAGCCTTGAAGGGGCCCTAAGCAAATTTTGATTTTGGGCCCCCCTCATAGCACTTCATTGTCACCTCAGCCTACCTGTAATTAATGCTGGAATTTGAATATAATGTTTTTGGGATGCATTGCTGTTTCATGTACACAAGCCTGTTGAAAACCAATGTATTTCAGTATGATAACATTGTAAAATTATGTCATGTCCATGACACTGAGGAGGGTGGGACAAGTATCAATGCACATCCTATCTAATGTAGAGAGCATAGGCTTTTTAGGAAATATGTCATTTAGGATGTCTGACCTGCTTTTGGACATGTTGGACATGTTTTTATCCAAAATTATGAAGATTTTTGCATAACTATGAAAAAGCACCTAATTGCTGACTAGTAAATAAGCCATTTGTAATATATAAATAATAATTACACAGCACACAGAATTTCTCAGCATTAGAGAAATGATATCGAATACAAGTGGTCAGCAATTGGGGCATAAAGTGCAGTAAATATGTTATATGTAATACCACAAAATAGCTGGTGGCACCTCAAGACCACAAATGAGGCATGAAAGTGAGCTATACTAGTCTATCCATGCAACCTGACCACAGTCTGAAAACAACAAATCGGTCTCACCACAGGAACAGTGAGTAAACCAGGATTAAACCACCACAGCTCACAAATGCACAGTAATGTCTGAACATGCATGCATGAATAAAGCCAAGATGTGCCCTGCTAGCATGTCCCGTCCACTGAACTACACTACAAGGAAACTAGGAAAGTTCAGCTGGAGCTAATAACACGCTAAGTGAGACGACGAGACAAAGAACAGGAGGATACAGACAATATAGATACACGAGGAAATCGGGGAGATAGGACACACCAGGGAGCACAACTGAAATTAATCTAACAAGGGAAACAAAACTGAATACAAAGCACACGATACAAACAACTCAGGGCAGCAGGCACACTGAGGGACTATAACACCTACACGAGAGGACCGAGAACATAACAGGTAACTAGACACAAGAGGAAAGAGCATAGAGAGAGGACTCAAACTACAGCACAAGGAACAGAGACCAGGACTAAAGCTACTTAATAGGAGAATAAACCAGAAACAATAAAACACCAAACAGAGCCGGAAGCACAGGAAGAACTGAAACACAGGATTCAATAGAACAGCCAAGAACAGAACTCAGATAAAACTAAGAAGCCTGATGATATAAACAAAGAAACCAACCAGGAATTAGCAGAAAAAGGCAAAAATTAAAACTGCAAAAACACATTAAACTAGGAATCAAACCTTAAACCTTAAACAATAGAAAACTGAAAACGCTGGGTCATAAACCCTGGACCATGACAATAAGATCCAAGCAAAAGCAGATTAACTAGAAACACTTTGCCACTGAGGTTGGTGACACAGGCTGACAGGTTGTGTTTTTTATAGATATCTGCAACATGATAGAGACGCCAGTCTCAGTCTACATCGAGAGGATACCTAACCAGCTAGCTATAGCTAACTACATAATCATTTATGTGTGTGTGTGCGCGCGCACACACACACACACACCCGGCACTTGCGGCCTGTCGGCTCCAGTGTTGTTGGGCCATGCCATTTAAAACTTGCAAATAAAGGAAAAAAAAGAAAAAAAAAAGAGGAGCCTCCAATACAGCTCCTCTTGGCACGGCAAAGCTGTTGGGCACAACAGAGCATGCAGACAATAATTTTGCTTGCTTAAGCTGCCGGACAGGACAGATTTTTTTTTTTTTTTTTTTTAAATAGTAGAATGGGAGGCAGAGCCTTCAGCTTCCAGGCCCCTCTTCTGTGGAACCAGGTCACAGTTTGGATTCAGGAGACAGACACTGTTGGATTCATGGTATAAACTTTTATTTTGGTTTATATAAGTTATCATATCTTCTGCCTTTCACAATTTCATAAGTTGCTTTTATATTTAATACTGTTGTTTCTTTTGTGTTGGTGGGATATGCTTGTGAAAGAGGATTGCAGTGGAGGAGTTGCATTCCTCTCTTAACACATACATGTTAATTAAGACATCCCCCACACAACAACAGCAGCAGCATTCACGTTCACACGGACTCACATACAGGTACTTTGAACGCCACACCCACCTTACGTACATCAGGCATACCATATATGGCCAAGGGGTTTGATTGTATTGTAACCAGAGTGTTTTACAATGTCATGTGATTTCATTGTGAATGCTTGGAATAAAAGGC
>JAVDPK010003105.1:466081-492082 GCA_034780415.1 Cichlasoma orientale | reverse complement strand
TGTGTTTTGAGTTTATGCCGTGTGGAGTGTCCTGCATTGAGGTCCTTATCCTGCCTGCTACACGCGGATCCGTGACATCAACAGTGATGCACTCCAAGGACAACAAGTGGAGCCGAGGCAGTGATTCTCTTTGTTATCATTTCCTTTTAGTGGGAACTTTATCAAATCACCTGCACTCATTAGCTGGATACACAGCCGGAGCAGCTCCGTGTAGGAACGTATTCCAGGAAAACCAAAGAATTCTCAGATAATTTGGGGAATTTTGAGGAAATGTGGGAGAAGTTATGCTTTAACAATATTTTTGCTGAGTGGATGCTAACGCTGGCTTATTGGTCCTTCTCCTGTTTGAGCATGAACAAAAGAATCTGCTCCAATTCTTTTTCTGTGGAAATGATTTACGTTGTTTTGATCTCCTTTCTTTGGGCAAACGTACCAACTGTGCACCAAGATATCAAAGGGCTGAACTTCCTGTAGGGGAGCTTCGGAGCTTGTTGACTGACTGGAAATACAGAATTCCAGGCTTGTGTTAAACACCAGTTTTGTTGGGATTAACATTCCAGAGGGAGGTGGGAGTAAAATACTCTCCGATATTCCTGATAATTTAACTTGTGGTGTCTGTGGTAGCCATGAACCATCAGTAGGGCAAAAAGCACATGAACAAACATCACTGCAACCACTTGGAAAAACACCACAATGCATCCACTGCTACATCACCAACAGGAAGTGCTAACAGCTGTTCTGACATGCTACCAATCTCACAGTATGTGAGCTAATTTTGACAAAATCAGCTCAATTTAAAGTTTCCTGTTGCTGTAGTGATTCGGCCTGCGAGTTGTTGTACCAAAAGCATTTCAACTTCCTCCATTTTTCCACAAAAGCTGAACTTTGCAGTCCTGATATTATACATACCCTGATACTGCATATGCTGCAGTGGAAGGACTTTGTTTCCTCACACACTATAATTAGTTTTTCATGTTCCACTTTTCACTGTCGTCAAACGACGAGCAGAAATTTCTCTATTAAAATCAAATTAAGACAGAAATAAGAGCAGACTTTTCAATAGTTGGCAAATTATTCAAGTCTTAGTTGTGCAAATTTAAATGTTTTCAGAGACATTCACTAATACCTCTGCAAGCAGATGGTTACAAAGCAGGAGCATTAATCAGTGTTTCTGGTCCAGTTTTACTCTTTTATTTCTGCTGTCAGTCAAAGTAACAACTGAGTGAAATGTTTAAGTGCTGCCATCATTTCACGAAAGATCATTCGATTTGTCTGATCCTGCAGTTCATCTTGTTGCTTTCAGCTGTCACAGATGAACAGCTGAGTTAAGCCTTGCAGATCTCTGTTACAGCTGTCCCCCTGTTACAGCTGTCCCCGTGTTACAGCTGTCCCCCTGTTACAGCTGTCCCCGTGTTACAGCATCCAGAGCTCTGTTACAGCTGTCCCCATGTTATAGGTGTCCCCGTGTTACAGCTGTCCCCCTGTTACAGCTGTCCCTGTGTTACAGCTGTATCCGTGTTACAGCTGTCCCCGTGTCACAGCTATCCCCGTGTTAAAGCTGTCCCCGTGTTAAAGCTGTCCCCGTGTTAAAGCTGTCCCCGTGTTACAGCTGTCTCCGTGTTATAGCGTGCAGAGCTCTGTTACAGCTGTCCCCGTGTTACAGCTGTCCCCGTGTTACAGCTGTCCCCGTGTTACAGGGTGCAGAGCTCTGTTACACCTGTCCCCGTGTTACAGCTGTCCCTGTGTTACAGCTGTCCCGTGTTACAGCTGTCCCGTGTTACAGCGTGCAGAGCTCCGTTACTGCTACTGCTACTTTTAGTGCTTACCAGACAAAATGTTATAAAAACATAAACTTAATGAAATTAAGTTTAATTACAGGACTGGATGTTTTTTGTAAAGTGGGATTTTAGTCAAAAAATAACAACATACATTTAGATTAATGGAAGCATTACCATGACAACACATTCAATCATTCGGTCACATAAAGATCTAGGATGTAGCGTCTCCAATAAAAGCTCATCTTCAAGATTAATTTTTCCTCTTCTGAGACATTCAGATGCTCATCAAGCTTTCCATCCATTCCAGTGTTTTTTTTTTTTCTGAGGATTTCTTCTGGCATTGTTTTCCACAGAAAAGAAATAAATAAGTAAAGCGAGCGTGGCTTTAAGCTTCAGACCCTCAATCACACGGCTCCTCTTTGTCCCCACGCAGTGCCCATGGCATGCCCTGACGTGCTTTCTCACTGACGTCCACCAAACAGTGAAGGCCAGGGCCAAAATAATTTGTATCTGTTCAATAAAACATTAAAGCCCATCATGCCATGTCCTGCTCTCTTTCCCTCTCCCTCTTCCCTTCTCCCCTGCTCTCAAAGGTCTTGTTAATGTTTCAAAACTGCACATAAGACAGACCAGCCAGACGATTAATTTGAAAGATACCCACAGGGTACCTGCAGGATTTCTTCTTACTCTTCTTGCTTCTGTAGTGTTAACACCTAGCTTTCTTCAGAAACGAAGAGTGGAGGGGCGGCAGGCCAGGGAAGGGGGGGGAGAGCATAAAGCGTACAAAGTGTACCCTGCAGTTATGAAACAGAGCGCTTTTCAAAAACAGCCGTTTGATATGTGAAATACGGTGAAGCAAAACGGGTTAAATGTTTTAAATGCAGCAGTTTTTATTGGTAAGAAGGTGATGATTCTGCATATCCACACGAAGCTGTGTTTTCTGCTCCGTATCACTCCTAATGACATCATTACCACACTCATCTTCACACATTTCTCCATTTTCATTGCTTACATAAGATGTTGTATAGGCTGCTGTCCTGCGTTTGATCCGCGCACTTGCAAAATAAGCTTTCGAGTGAATATTTGACCTGATTAAATTCAATACATTCAAACGGGCTCGCTGACTCGTGGAAAGCAGCCCTGAAATATTTAAGATAAATACAGAGAAATTATATTTGTAATGCATGACACGCAGGTCAGAAGTGGTCAGTATCCTCAAATAAAAAAGAGAAAACAGATTTTCTCTCGGCGAAGCCTCAAATGTGCTCTAACACTTATTGACACAGTTCGTCCGTACGGGTTTGGTTATTCCACAGTTCCTCTTTGAAAACATCTCTAAATGCTGAGCTATGAAAACTAATGCAGGGTGCATTCATTTTAGATAAACAGTCTAAGCTTGGCTGAATAAATGATTTATTTAAACTCATAAATAATTTCATCCAAATATCCCAGAGCACTTTTTGCCTCATTGTACATCATTTTCTAAGTATGCTAGATGAGCCCTCATTTATTTTCAACTATCACACCATGTCTCTTGTAAATATGTATACTGGTCTTTCTACTTATTTATTTTACAGATCTGATTTTAATATTTCATTCTCAGCATAAAGTTCTATTTGTTTCCAAGGGCATGATACCATGAAATAAATATCAGAAGTATAATTCCCAGTCTTAACATATTGGAGCGCATGAATCATTTAAGAAGAACAGATTTTGTACATAAAGCCAAGGCCTAATTTTCAGAGCTGCACAGTCTGAAAATGTTAATCAGTAAACTCTGTGTTGTGTGCTAAAAGGCTGCAGCTTGACAGCACAGTTTAGGTGGATGACTGGAGGGTTGCAGGCTCGCACCATATGGTGACAAACCTGGTGATGCCGCCCCGAGCCGAGGATTTACTCTGGATTGCTTTAGTAAATATTCCTCTTAACTGAGTAACGATGAACAACGCAGACCTAAAAGGAGGATTAACTGCTTGGACAGAAATTTAGCAGCCGCTTTCACCCAATTATGCATAAACCTGCTCAAAGCTCTAATAGCAGCAACGCACCACAGCTGACTGGAATATGCTTTTATTGAATGCTTCGAGCAAAGAGCTGCATCTGATGTTGGGATGAAGATTAGCTATTAAGATATTCTTTGGGGACACAGTGGGTATTAATAAATATTATGCCTCAAAGTGAGAATGCACACATAATCTGTGAAGACATAAAAAGTCAGCATACATTGAGCCGTGCAGCTGTGTAGTTGACTTTTCTGAGGAGTGAGTAGGAGGACGTGTTACAGTGCAAGCTAGCTTAAATGTGTGTGCTACTCTGAGGCAGACATTTTCCCGAGCAGCTCCTGCTGTATGGGAGGCTTCAGACAGTGAGTGGGCTGCCAGAGCATTCGCACATGTGGAGGAAACAAGTCAAAGCCTGCCCCGAGTTGGACACAACATCCATTTGACCAGTGCAAATGAGAAAGTGTTGAACTCCACGAGCAACATGCTACAGCAGCAAAGCTTTAAACACGCCAGGCTAAAGCAAGTGTGTGTGAGTGCTCTGATATGACATGAAGCTGCCGCAGACACACTCAGACCAAGTTAAGCATCTGGTTTAGAAACAGGTCCAAAACTGAAAACTATCCTTCCGATGAATCCAAAGGTGCTCAGCAGCCGAAATCACATCTGTGTGGGCGCGGCCCGCTGATAGATTTGCTCCCCAGCCAAGTAAAACACATCTTCACAACTGCGAAAGAAAAAGTTAAACTCGTAGTTTTTTTATGATGTATATACATACTATAAATATCTTCTATTTTCTTGGACTGGGCCATATATATTATTAAATTCAGCCTGCCAGACATGTTTTCAGAAGGCCTAGGGTTCATTCTGACTCTACATTTACTGAATGAGTTAGAAAAGTTTATTATATATAAATAAATAAAACCCTGACGTCTTGTTTAAAGGTGGTAGTTTTGCTACTGTGCAGAAAAAGGTGTGCCATCACTACCTGCAGTCCAACAGGGTGAACTGGCGTCCCTGCGTTGGATGAGAACTTACTTGGAGAACGATGATTAATGCGCTGTGAAATACTGCCGAGGCTGATGGGTGTCACTGTGAAATTTATTGCAACAGCAATCAATTTTAGTAACCGCTGGCAACCAGAGACTGCTGGGAAATGTGTTTTCCATGACTAGTTGGCCGGTGGATGCTGAGGGTTGCAGTCACTAAATGAAACTGGCCTCAAAGTGGTTGTGGTACTGGGCCGAAAACCTGGTGAAATCATCTGCTAGAACAATGGTTCCCAAGCTGTGGGTCGCGGCCCCCTGGTGGGCCGTGAAGAGACTGCAGGAGGGGCCATAGTAATAAATCATAAATTCAGTTTGAAATTATTCACAAGTATGCAGAGTTACAAATTTATATAAAAAGTGGCTCTGGTTTGTAAGTGGGCTGCAGCACTCTTGACTTTGGGAGCCACTGTGCTAGAAGGCTGCTGTGGTCGCCTGTAGCTTACATGGCAGCTGCCTGCTGGTGACCTAAGCAATCATGCGGCTGGGGGTCAGAGGATGCACTGTTTTCCCAGGTTGCCAGGAGACCGCCGATTGGTCTCTGGGCCCGTGTGACTTAAAAAGCATGGCTGCACTTCCTTTGATGCACACTAATCTGATTCCACAGGAAACACCAGCAGACCTTCAAGTCCATCCAGTCCATATGAATGAGTACAAACACTCATTCGCTGTGACATGAAACTTTTTTTAAATACACCCCAAAGAACGATAATCAGCATCAGTCGCTCCAGTCAGCAGCAGCAGCAGCAGCTATGGGATTGATGCTTCTGCCCTGCAAACTGTGCTGCACATTTTAAAAGGTCTGCGATCACTTTTTCAGCACTTCTGAGTCACGACTCAAACACGGATGGAGTCGAAATGACATTCAGTCATCTGAAAAATGATCTGAAGGACAAGTCAGGTTCTAATTATCTGTTGGTTTAGTGAGAAGTTTGGCAGTGAACAGACATGTGATGCATTTTTTTAAATAAAGGATTGGCTTGTGCTCGGTTTAAGCTGGACAAACACGTCTGGGATATCTCTATAAATAAATGAAAACAGTATTGATCACCCTCCCAGACTGGCTGAGACAAAAATATTCCAACAGATCCCACATTCCCCTGGAGTGAAACAGGTAATCAAGTTTAACAAGGATAACTAGCAGTTTTATTATACTCAGTTGAAGTTGGACTGCAGCTATAAATCCTGCCCACCATGAATGATTAAGCAGTGTTAGTTACACACAGCTCCAATGTATCTGCTCAGCAGCTGCTGATCTGAAAAGGAAAACTATATAAAGTCTATGAAGAGCCGCAGATTGTAAATCACTTATTGGACATTTTCCAGAGTGATATTTATGCTCAGCTGCATGACGAGAAATCAAATATTGCGATGTTCTCGCCTGCCTCTCAGTCTGATGTGCGAGTGCTGAATCGTTAAGTTCACAGCAAGATGTCTGCTGCTGTGTGGGACACGAGACAGCACCGAGTGCATTTACAGCAGCGCGAGGAGATAAATGCCTTTCCTTCCAAAAGGTTTACCACAGAGCCATCAACAAGAATCAAGCGCGCTGAAAAAAGGCTCTCGAGTGTGCTCATGCAGGACCGTCAGAACAGAAGGGTTATATCAATAAAGTTACAGTCAGGATTATTTCTGCTTAAAAGTCTGCAATTACTTCCTTTTCTCTGTAAACGGCTGCAGAAACACAAGCAAACAACAACTCTGCAAACACTGCGACAACAAAGTGACTTTAATGCTGAGGGAATCTGAGTAAGAGCAAAGATAAAACAATCAGATTATTTATTAAAGACAGTTTGTTAATTAGAAATAAATTTAGCCAGCAGCCAAAACTGCTGTGCTGAGGATCCACAGCTGTGAACCTTGACCTTTACCAAGCTGCACTGAGGAAATCATTAATGTTTGAATAGATGGCATCAGTTATTTCCATTCAGAGGCCGGGCGGCTGGTCCTGGATCTGTGTCTGTCTTCTGCTCAGAGCTGAAGTTCCAGCATGCAGCTTCTATTAACAGAGGAGCGCTGTAGCTGTGAACTGATCTGAGGTCAGCACGTTTGAGCTCCACACTGTGCGCTCTGTGCGCTGTGGGGATGATGATGGGTTATATATGATACGCTGCCCCTGCTTTCTGCCACAGAAACACTGATTTTTTTTTTTATCGCGTTCTATCAAACACAAGGAGAAAAACTTTGATTTCACCGAGGAACCTCGTGAGGAACCGTCTTCATAAAAATCTCATTTTCTCCCAGTGACACACCTCATTGCACATTTTGATCTCTCAGCCTCAATCTTGTTACAGCCATCGCACCTTTTTTAATTCTGATTCTGCTGGTTTTAAATGTGACAGACTGACGGCCTGTGTGTGCGCGCGCGTGTGTGTGTGTGTGTGTGTGGGGATTCAGGTTTAGGTTTGGTCTGATATTTATTGTCAATCTGATTTTTTTATTTTGAAATCTGCACCTCTTTGAGCTTCATGCACATTTATGTAAGTCACTTTGTGAGTCTGTGAATGAACTGATATTTCTGGCTTGGTTGTTGGTTATTAGGTGTTGGTAATGACACTTTCCCGCTGTAACCTCTGCACCCTGATGCTGACATTTGCAGCTATCTGACAATTAAACAGCCGAAGATGCCGAGCACCTGCGAAGAAGCCGGCACGCCCGGCACGCCACAGAACCACATGTATGCACACATGAATGAACTCGACTATTCCCAGAATAATGTCCGTCCTGCACACACAGGCATGCATTTGGGGACACAAACGCTCCAATTTTGGACTGATCATTGGCCTGAGTTCTGGTTTCAGCATCAGGAAAGAAGATATTGACTTCTGAAGACAGCAATGAATCAGCTCCGGCACTCTGAATGTCTGAAAGTGTTGAACAGCTCACCTCCAGAGGCAGAATCTCTGCGCTGACATTACATCAGTGTCCAAAACTGGAGAGCAGTTTTTGGCAGTAACCTTTCAGGATCAGAGCCCTCTCTCTATATTTATATATAAAATCCTTATTTTTAAAGCAAAGTTTAGAAAGAATACCATCCACTTGCTTTCAATGTTTGGATTATCAGCAGAATCTACTTTGTATCGAGTCAATGAATAAGAGAATGAAAGTTCTGCCTTAAATTACAGCCGTTAGCTCAGAGTGGTCTGTGGTTCATTTCCTTTAAGAGAAACGATCACAGACCAGTCTGAGCTTTTGTAGCATAAACACAGGTATTATTGTGATGGATGTATATGGTGATGTCATCATGGTTATCTTAGATTAGGGTGGAGCCTAATGGATGGTGGATGATGCTGGCAGCAGATGCTGTCACTTTGCACTATTGGATTCAGTGCTTTTGGAGTTTGAGCCACACAGCTTCATGCACAACTTCCCACAAAGCAGATCTTTAATATGGAAGTCTCCAGAACTGAAAATGATGCAGAGCTGTTATTAATAAATACATTCTGACATAATACAGGCCTGTGTTTGGTTGATGCCTGTAATTACACACTTCTCATATTCATACAAATATTCATACGCCGCCTTCCTCACAAACAGATATTTCAGAGTTCTGAACTGAATGCAGGAATCTGAGTTTGATCACTTTGTTTCAAATGTTGAGCCTCCCCGGCACAAAACTGTTATTTTTGGGAACAACACCGATCTTTTGTTTATTTTTCATCCCACTAATCAAAGACCTTCTGTTGCATAACAGGATCATTTGTTACGGTGTAACAAAGGTCGGTGCTATGGCCTCCAGACAGTAAAAGACTGTCTTGTATCTTGGACATCATATTAACAGAATGCATTTGTATATTTTTAATATAATGACGTGGGTTAATGTACATATCTAAAGCCAGAAACGAGAGCTGTGTCGTCCCTCTTTGTGAATACAGATTTGGTAGAAATGATAAAAGTCCGTCTCAGGAGCAAAAAAAAAATGCATTTCTTCCAGTGATGTTCGTGTCAGACGGGCATCACTGCAAGAATGCATGTTTGTTCTTTAGTTTGGCTTCGCGTGCTGAGAGCTCTCTGAGCCACTGAGCTGTATATCAACGGCTAAATGTCAAGTATTTTAAGTTGAGGGCACTCAGGATGACTGGAGGATATTAGGAAATTAATTACCCTGTAAAGCACATTTTTATGGCAGTGAGAAACTGACACGTTGATTAATGAGCCCGAAGGTGTTTGCTTGTAAGAATATCAATTAATTTTTTACATCCAAGTGGAGTCATTAACATGAATGAGAAGACCTTGACTTAGCAAAGCCCACAAACACGCAGGGACCCACAGCACGATCACAGGGAGAGCAGAGCGAGAGAGGGCTGCACGGCGGGATGGCAAAGCTCCAGGTCACATGCTCGGCCCACCCCGGACGGCTTCCCCTTCTGCAGCGCTCCACATCAAACCCACATGCCGTGCCAATTAGCAACACAAATGAAGCACCAGGGCCATGCACTACCCTCTTTATTTACCTCTTTAATGAAGCCCAATCATCACCTTCATTTCCCTCTAAAAGGACAAAGCAGGGAGTAAGAGCAGCCGCGTGAAGGTAAAATCATTAGAATATATTAAAGGCAGGTAACACCCCCAAACAAATGTTCTGTTACTGGAAGCCTTAGCAGGTCCTCACATATGAACCATCTCCCCCCCTTACCTGATCCTTTGAATTTAGCTTCCTGCTAGGGTTAAGAAAACCTTCCCAATGTGTTCTGATTATTTCAGATGGGCTCAAGGTTGCATCTTGGGAATGCAGCGGGTTTTAAAAACTGTCTCAATTACGATGGCGTGCAGGTTGGAGGATGGAGAGGCGGGCTACGCTGGCCTCGGCGGGTCATCGGGGAGGTTTCCTCTGTGGCTCTGACAGTACAATGAAGAACAGGCCAGGTATCAAGGGCAAGCTGTTTCTCAAGACTACAGCACCAACTGTTTTCACCTGCCCTCACACTCGACCCCCTGCTGCCTCGCTCTCTAAAACAGAGCAGTTAAAAGCACAGAAGAAGCTGAAGTAAATGCAGGAGGCGCCTCTCTGAAAGACACGGACATCCTTTACAACAGCGAAAACAAAGCAGCTCTTTCCATTGATCTGCAGCTGCTGTTAAAACCTCAAATAATATAGTTTTGATTAAAGGTTCATGCATACAACAGGCAACTTTTTTTGAATGTGACAAAATGCATTTAATTTACGGACAGTTTCTTCCATCAGCTACGACTCAGTGATGTGAAGCGCAGTAATCACAGAGACCATAGGCTGGGATGCAGACATGCTGCTTTGATGTTTACGAGGAGGCGTTGGCTATACGGCCTGCTTCATGGAGAATCCTTTGACAGATACTTTTACTGTAGTACTGTAGGTACTGTGGTGCACTTCATCAGGAAGCATGAAAATTATTGATGGTCCAGCAAACCAGTTACTGCAGTAGTGTTTTGGGATATCCTGTGATCTCCAACGACTGGACCACAAGAAGAAATAACATGAGACAGTTGTTACTGCTTTGTTGTACCTGGTGCAACATTAGTGCAACTTCTTGGTTTCTGTAAGCTGTAAAAGAAAAACCAGAGAAAAATGGTTCTAAGTGCATCCACATCATCAAGAGTTTAATGTGATTCAGGATATTTTTATGACTGACATTCGCTGTCCCTCACAGGTACACACAAGGCTTCCTTTGGTCTCTGCTTTGAACTCAGACTGGCTGAACTCAGACTGGCTGAACTCAGACTGGCTGAACTCAGACTGGCTGAAGTCACTCTCAGACAGTTTGGTGACGGTTTGCAAATGTTTGCTGACAAATCGCCAACTTGCTGCAATCGGAGTCAGTTTGGGACGAGCGTAACTTGTCTGCAGCGCGTCTGCTTGCAGTAGGGGATTTGACTCAAGTGGTTGCCAGGTGGTTGCTTTCTGGTTATATTTCTATGATTTCACTGCCCTGCAGCAACTACGTCACTGTTTGTGGAGGAATTTCTGAGGTTCTGGCTGCACACAGTATACTTTAATGTATATTTCTGTGCATGCAGACATCAACAGATTTGCAGTTTTCACAGATTTATTGCCTTTAATCGCGATATTATGACAGATTGCACGTAACTGCCAATATGACCTGATTCAATAGCTAACAGACAGCAGACCGACTCCATCGTATTGCCATTTTATCGCCATCTTGATGCAGCAAAGTTACTTTGAAGACAGCGACTGACTGCAGGTCGTCTTTCTTTGAAGCAACCGTCTCAAAGACAACGAGACTGCAAGTTCAGTGCTCACATCTCCACAACGCTGCCCCACTGCTGTGATTCTTTCCTGAGTGATCAAACCGAACATCACTGAACCACTGCATCATCACACTTTGCATTATGTGCACGATGCAATATGTGTGGTACATGAACTACAGGTGCTAATGAAGGTTCATTATGAGCGTGTATCAGAAAGCTGCAGTGCATCATGTTCCCAAATCACTACAACACAGGTGGACGACATCATGTTGACCTATTATGAGACCGCTGTTCTCAAACCTGTGTTCTTATTATTTGATATTTATTACAGCTGGAACTAATCAGTGTTAATAAATGGAAACGTGCAGGCTGTAAAAATTTCATTTTTTTCATTTTAATTTATTTTCTGGTATCAAAGAAATGTTCGTCACATATGTGGCAGAGAAGCCCTGCTTTTGAATTACTCCATCTGCTCTCCTTCAGGGTTTCTTGAGCCCACACTGCTCCTAAGTATGGTATATATTTTTATGGCATCCATCATCGGTGGAGATCCACAGACAATAGCCACAGCATTACTCACACACTGCAAAACCCGCCATCTCTTGATATTATGCTTGTTTGTGTCTCCATCACTGTCAGGGGCCTCTCCACTTGTAACCCTCTGCAGACAGCTCCTGGGGGCCAGGTGTTACCTACATGGAACGATGGTGCAAAGCCATCTTAAATAAGCAGATACTTTAGCGGGGCCCTTGGTGCAGCATGGGATCATTATTTTGAGGTGGGAAAATCCAGTTTGACAGATGAACCGTGGCTGCCGAGAGACACATCACTGATACGCCATATAACAAGATCTCAGAAGAGGGAAACAGCGAGTCGTTACATATCAAAACAGAGCGGGAGGGAGGATTTATTTGTGTTGTTACGAGGGGTGATGATTCTATTTCATGGACGCCAAAGCCGCGCACACGGCAGCCACGGGTCCAGGGGTATTATCGCTGGCCCCGGCGATGAGCTACAGAGTCCGAGGTAACTCAGCCCCCCTCCACCCTCCAAACCGGGAATAGGACGGGATCGGCAGAGAGGCCGCAGTAATTTAATGGGCGAGTCACTCAGGTGTTATTAAAGCGTGCCTTTTGCTGCAGGGTGGGAGCCGCGCTGCGGTGTTAAAGAGCAAACTTCAAAACGAACATTTGGTTCTTTATTCTCCTCCACATGCTCAACATTTCTCTCCTCTCCGCATCCAGGAGGTTACTGAACATCTTCGACGTGTTCATGATGAATAATCACGTGTTTCTTAAAGTCCACTAAACTGAAACATAACATCTGCAGGAAGGTTAGCATCCAAAGCCTCGCTACTCTTACATTAGCTTATCAATGTGAAGGAGGCGGCTCACATGTTTTTATGGCGTATCCAGTTTATTTTGATGGCACTTCTAATTGAGCATTGATGACTGTGAACATTACAGTAATTTTGTATCAGTTATTTCGTGTTCATGGCTTCAGACTAAACACTGACATGTGACCGTGTTTCCATGTATATAAAATCCAGGATCCAATCACACCATCTGTGCATCTCTCATACGCCCTCTGACGATGAGTCAGCAGGGAGCAGAGAGGGGAGAAGTTCATGTTTCCAAATTTGTGGGTTAAAAAAACCTCACAGTCAAATCTAAATTGTGCTGGTGTGTAATAATGTGTGTTGACTGAGAGCAGCTCCACGGCACCGAGGAGGCGAGCTGCAGCTCGGGCTCCAGCTTTCAGTTCAGTCCGAGCTGTCACTCTGACGGATGTTAGCGAGCTGGATGCTGGGCGCGTTCTGGAGAAAGAGTCCCGAAATATTAACTGGTTACAGGTAAGTTCACAGGTACACAGCAGAATTACAAAGGGGTGTTTCCCCATGACTTTCCCAGTACTGTAGGCCAAGTAAAGCAATTTAAAATGAATAAGTAGTTATCCATTGCTGCTGATCCACCCCAATCAGATGTGTTCTAGACGGGACCAGGATCACATCAGGGACCGGCTCTGAGCCCGTCCTTGTTTGCAGTGTAAAGCAAGTGGAGTAGAGCCTGGAGAGGTGGAGGTATGCTCTGGAGAGAAGAGGATGTGTGTGAGTGTGTTTGTGTGTGTGTGTGTGAGGGCGAGACAGGTGTAATGGTAAAGGTGAGAGGAGTACAGGAAGTAAAGGTGGATGAGTTTAAATACTTGAGCTCAATCATCCAGTAATGAAGAAGAGAGTGCAGCAGGGTGGAGCGGCTGATGAGATGGTTTGGATGGTGAACATGGAGCTTCCAAGCAGGAGGAAAAGAGGAAGATCACAGAGAAGATTTATGGATGTAGTGACGGAGGACATGAAGGAGGGCAGAGGAGGATGCTGGGATATGAGATGGAGGCAGATGATGCACAGTGGCGAGTGCTAAAGGGAGCAGGCAAAGACAGAAGATCCAGCAGTGTGTTGATGGTAGATTAGAAAACAAACTATTTTTGCTGCGTCTATAAACAGTACTGATAAATACCGAAATGAAAGTGTTCATGAAGCTGATGGCAGTGTTCAGTCTGGACACCTCCAAAAACGATTCCAAGTGTCCAAAACAGCCGACTGACAGACACACAACACGTCTGCTTGTTATAAACTTTGCCATTGAATCATTGCAGCCTTTCAACTTCTAATTCCTTTTAACATCTACTTTCAAACACTCTCTTACCTTCAATTAAACTGGCAGGCCCTTTGATTTAAGTTGCAAGGTAAGAAAAAAAAACTTACTGTATCAATCAATTTGCCTCACTCCTTTCATTTATAAAAACATGCAGAATATACTTTGGCACCTGATGGTGGGGGAGCAAGGCTAAATCAAAGTGTATTAATAATTAACTCTAATTAGCGGCGTGTGGGAGAGGTGTGACGCCTGCTTCGATGGCAGCGCTCCTCTCCTTCCTGAACCTCTGCCTGTTCTCGAGATCATCCGCCGTGAGAGATGACAGACTCCAGAGAGAGGAAGACAAACGCTTCATGGAGGAAAGGTGTCGGGTTAAAGAGGCACCACCGACTTTTTTCTACCTGCTTTTCATTTAGTTTGTTCAGCTGAAGAAACTCACAGAGAGGGAAACAAAGACAAAGAGACAGGAAGAGCAAAGATAGAGAAAAATGTGGAGCCATTTGTTACAACTTCAAGTTAATTAAGGAGCTTGTTGCGAGATGACGGGGGCACCTGCATGTGCAGGTTTTAACCGAGCAAGAGCATTACAGGGGCAACTGCTGAAAAAAGGACCTGAAAGGAGGCTTAATTAATGTCTCAGCAGGGGTGGAGGGAACACTGAGATGGAGCTAAAGCCCTCACAGGCCCACATTCAAACTGGAGCTCTTCTAGCTGGGAGAGAATCTTATTTCAGAGTCTTGCATCATCACGGATTATCTAACAAGCAAAAGTGTCACTAAGCCGATAAACATCTCTGGGACCTCGAGGGGTAAATTAGTCTCCTTCCTCACACTCAAAGTGTAAAAAAGTATTAGAACAAAATAAAATGTCTTTAAAAAGCAGGGACGTGCCTTCAATGAACGCTTTAATTAGAAGAGTGTTTGCACAGAGCGCCCGATCCTCCATTTCCACAGATGCAATTTGCTAACAAAGACAATTCATCTCATATTTGTAGGTGGGGGGAAATCTGATTACAGCGAGCACTTTGACCCTCTGCGCTGTGATGAATCGGGTAAGTCATGCATGCGGATTTTGATTTATCTTTCTGACCTTTTGTATGCAAAGGAGACACGTTGGGTAGAACCATAATGTGACACGTCAGAAAAAGAGGTCAGGCCTGTGAGAAAACAAGCCTCCCGCTTTCCCTCTGATGACTCCATTGTTTTACCTCCGTTTTATATTGCTGAGCACTGGAAGTTTACATCGCCTCCGAATTCAGATTCTCCCCTGAAACAATAAAAACAACATTTACAGGTACGGTTGTTCAAACTGACACGAGCGCGCGAGAATAAGAAACAAAGTCTTTGCTTTTGCTGTGAGGGAAACATTCGCCTCGTACGCCGCGCTCGCTGTGAACGTCTCTGTAAATGCTAGGAACAAGTAAAAAGTATTTTTATGGTTTAAAACGGGCTCTTAGCGACATGCACGCTCGATTTTTTTATTTAAATGGAGACACGTGCAGTTTTCATAAAGTCTGTAAAGGCAAGAATGCCCCAGCGTCAGGCAGGAAAATCACTTAATGCAACATCATTCCTGCTCTGAAGGTTACGTAAGAAAAACTGGTTAACAGTGGTGACAGTGTTACTACAACACCTGAACTCACTGCGTGATTCTGCCCCAAACAACAGCTGTAAATAATGATGGCAGACTCACAATTTATCCAGTTCATTAAACATTTAGAAAATGTAGAACAGATATTTATTAAAGTTTTAAAGGTTCTTTTTGCATTAACTTTGATTCCTTAGAATGCCACTGGCATTAAAACGTTATACTTCATTGCAATAATCTCATAAATATTTCTTGCTCTGAGACGGCCTTGCAGAACCACGATGCTACTACTAGAACAACTGCTTCCACCTGCCCACGGTTCAGTTTTGATCTGGGAGATGATGTCGCTGTTTCAGCCCTGTTTTCTGCGTGCGCATGCTCAGTGGGTCCTAAGGTGCAGAACACCTCAAGCAGGAGGCGGAGCTAACTTCTTCAGTTTATCCACCTCTGAGCAGCTTTCATTTAGTACCAGCGAATGGAGGACGTGTCACGTGCTAATCCAGCATCGTGTTCATCTATTCCAGCATCAGCACAACAAAAACTGGTGTTTTGCACAGGTGCATCATCCCAGTGTAAAGTCTATAATATAATATGATATAATATAACGTAATATAACATAATGTAATATAATACCATATATTATCCAAGGACAGTGTCCAAACACAGAAAATGTGATGTAATTATAAGATTGTTTCTTTATGAACTTTTTGTGATAGTTTCCTTGTTTAATTAATAAAGTTATCGTTTACACATTCTGTCCTTTTACGAGGAACCGGGACCTTAAATGGTTTCTGGTTTAAACACAACAAATGGATAAAAAAAAAAATTTTATCCAGTCAGATAAAAATTTCTTTATGTAACTAAAATGTAAGTGTTTCAGCAATATAAGCATTATTCTTCATATTAAAGTGCAAATCCGAGCTGGATTAAGAAGAGATGTGTTTACATGTGTGTGAGTCTGTGTGCATGAGGGGATGGCAGCAAGCATTTTAAATATTTATAGCTTTTTTCTTTGCCATACTTCAAAAAAGGCGACAATAAGCGGGGTTTCAAGGGGGTGCATCCTCTCAGAGGGGAGGTCTGTGGAGAGAATGAGGGGGAGAAAGTGTCCTGTCATAATTAAACATGCATGGGTATTTTTTTCAGATGCTGTTTGTTCCGCTGGCCTGGGTTTTGACAGGACGCCAAAACAAGCCCAGGTGGAACGGAGTGTGCAAACAAGCTTGTGAGTACAGGCATGAAACACACAAATTAGCACCCAGACCAGATGAATGCGCAGGTTCTGGGATCGGAGCCAGGACGGCATCCCATGATCACACAGCCAAGTCAGGTGAAAGTAAACAGAAAAACGAGGTGTGTGTTTCTCCAGGTAGATCGAGCACATACAGTGTAAAATATCCCTCATTCATCAGGGATAAATGGGGAAGAGCGAGGTATTCGCTGGGTTAAAAATATGAGATTTTAGCTTTCAGCATTTATCCAGCTCTGCTCTGTAATTGATACGAGAGTTTGAAACGTTGGTCAGCAGGCAGCAAACCTTCCGTGGATACAGGCCTGCCAAGCCTAAAAGAAAAACAATAACAAGCCAGGATACGCTGGAAAGACAACAGATGGATGAGAGTCCAGTGATGGATGTGATGGGTGGTGGAGAGGTAGAGAGGGAAAAAATTAGGTGGAAAAAATGGACAGAATGGAAAGAGAAGGGAGACGGGGGAGAGAGTGAAGGAGACTGAGAAAGAGTGAGTGGTCGGCGGCGAGTCCCACAAGAGAAGCCGTAAAGTAAAGCCGAGTGAGCGAGCGGTCCGCAGACATCTCACAGGTTTTGTTTTGTTTTTTTGTTTTTTTTCCAGGCCGGACACTTCGGAGTGCATGTTAGGTCCCCGAGCGGCTCCTAGCCGAGGCACTTCTGACATAAGCAGCCTCCCAAAGATGAACAGCATCACCTCAGCTACAGTTAGAAGGTCGAGAAATTGCTCCCACTGCACATGGCCCTCCTTCCCCTCACATCATGTGACCTCTCCTCTGCACAGAGATGTTTCCCTTCTTTCGCCGCTCCTCTCTGGCCTCTCCAAAAGGCAGCTTTTACACTTCTTAACTCTTCCACTTGGTGGGACACAGAGACCAGTGCAGCACAGCAGACTTTTTTCCACATGAGTTTACCCCGTTAAGGCTGTTCTAAAATAAAGCCCTCTTAGTCACACATGAGCAGAGGCTGAATTATGGATGGGGCCTCAGTGATGAAGTTGTGGGATATCTTAATGACACGCAGCACGTCCAACACGGCTCCCAAGCTGCCGTGAATTAACTGGCTCTCATAATTAAACTGAGTAAAGAACAAGCTTAGTCATCAATAAGTCATCACTGGGCTGCATGTACCTCTGTTCCTCCCTCACAACATCCACCTAATGACAAACACCCAGTGACTGTTATATATAACCAAAGGTGAATCGTGGATAACACCCCCATTTACATGTCAAACCTGCATGTTTATAACCGTGGCTGAGGCATGTAATAGCAGTTACTGCTCCTTTAGGCTTTTTGGAACTTCATCAGCTGGAAGTCAGCGGCTGCTAACACGTGAAAGCAAAGAGGAGACTGAGATCCACGTCCATTAATTCGCATTAGAAAGCCAGGATGCCTCTGTCCTCAATACGTTTGCATCCAACATTCATGTCTCCTTTTTATGCTTTTATCACCTTGGATCCGCCTGACTCAGCCAACCGTGTACACTCGTCCCTTTTCCTGCCAGGAACATCTAGCAGGTCTCGCCAAAGTAAAACATCCTGCGCTGCACTGTGTCTGTGACTTTAAGTGACACGAGCGTGGTCGAGCGTCACGCCGCTGATGGATAACAAACGTTTACTGAGGCATTTTTCTAAATGCTGCTTAAAGTCTAGAAAACGGTCCAGTTCATTTCAGTCAGAATTTGTGAACCTGTACAGAAATTAAAGCCTTTCAGTGCATGAGATCAATCGAGCCCAGTTCTTACACTGACGCCAAAGGAAGAGCGCAGTGTTTCAATCACAGCGCCCGCTAAAGCACGTCTAACGAGCCTTTGCCCGAGAGGACTCGCAGGACTGCGGGCCTCACGGCCGACAGGCTGCGGCGTGTGAACACAGCGCAGGAGTCAGGATGATTGAACGTGGCTGTCTTCAGGGAGGGGGGTACATGTGCTAATCCTAATCAGGACCTGTTCCCTGCCATGTAATGGAGCAGGAACAACCCGAGCTCCGCGCTGGACACGCTGAGGCTACATTAGTGAATAATGTTTTCCAGCGTGGGACACCGTTTCTATTACGCTCCGCATGCAGGAGGAGAGGAAGCTGTCACTGTGAATTAAGCGCACAGCGTGCCATGCAAACATATCTTGTGTAATTGGAGTAAAAAAGTGAGCGAGGGGAAGAAGGGGGACAGGCTTTTTAAAATAACACTCGTCTGCTCTGCATCGCTGAGACTCTATGTTTGAGACATTATGAAGCTTTTAGCAAACTGTCAACCTTCAGGACCAGCGGATTCTTACACTCGGTCCTCCGGAGGCTGCTTTATTTACTCGCTCTGCCAGAAAAAGCCTCGGCTGGTATCTGCTCACTCCGAGCGCTGCTGCAGTGTTTCTGTCTGTAAAAAAATGACCAGTTTACCTGATTATATCGACAGCTCTGCTGTAAAATCTCCTGGCATTAGAGGTCAGAAACACTATGTTTTCTTATTGTCTCGCTGAGTTCACTTCCATCTAGAAGAGAGTAAATCTCAGAGCGGAATCACTTTTCTGACAATAATCTATAAATTATGCACTGCTTGTGTTTGAATTGAGAAAGGCTTTCATATCTCTTCCATTAACTCAGATTAAGATTTCATACTGATGCTGGGGAGAATGCTAGCAATATCCCCGTCTCATTTCAATGAAATTTTTATTAGTGCTTTTTTCTGTAGTACACTCCTATTGGGATGTCTGTGAATCTGAAGCTTGGCTTTGGACATGAACTCCCCTCAACCTGCCTGCCAGCGGCTCTGAAGGTTTCAATATTTTATGGGCTCGGGCTAACTCAGCCGTGAGATTCCAGCTGCAGAGATTTAACTCTAATGTAAAAATTGTGAACGGATGAAAACTGGGATGTCATAAGTAATACATCTGTTCCAAGAGGGGTCATGGTTACCATTCTTCAGAAAAGAAAAAGAAACAGCTAATAATAAAATGAGATGAAGATAAATAAATAAAGGAACAGAGGGGAAAAAGGCATTTAAGAATGAACACTCTCCTCCATTCTTCCTCTTTGTGTGTCTAAAATGAAAAGACCTGAAGCTACAGGACTAAAATATATCAGCCTTAATCTCCCAGCGCTTCAATTGACTCCTGATTGTGTGCACTCTTTACCCCTTTTTGTGCAGCCATCAATAAAACTGGTCCCCTAATGTCATCCTTCTGAAGAAATGGGCATCACGCCACTTACACTTTATAGGCCAAATCCATTTCTTTGAGCATCTCGCCTTTCTCTTCCTCCCTATCCTAACGGAATCCAAAGCATTTGGAAAATCTGTCTATTCAGCATCAGCGTCCCGGCACATTTTTCCCCAGAACCAGCCGAGGTCAGATGAGATGGGTCTGATGAACTTTCCCATTTCTCTCATCCCTGCAATCTATAGCTTTCTCCCTGGAGCCATATGTTGTCCAGTGTAGTCAAGACTGCTTGTAATGGCCCTGCTAACAATGCACTCTTTGTGCTGGATAAGGAAAGGAAAAAGCCTGATGCCGGGGGGCAAGATGCAGAAGAAACACTTTTTGTGCCTGCTTATGTATCTTTTTTTCATTCCATTATACGAGTGGACTCTGCTGGAAAGATTTGTCTTGACAGTAGTTTAGCATCACTCCACATCGCCCTCCATGAAAGATTAAACTATTGAAATTGTCATAAGCATAGATGCCAGGCTCGTCCTGCACTAACACATTCGCTGGTTAGTTGTTGCACAGTTTCTTTCTTTTATTGAGAAACAGATGAATTCATCTACAGGTTCCCTCAAAGGTGCTCACACTTAGTGGAGTGAAGCGTCCATGCTTCCCTCACACCGTATTTATCGCTTCTTATTACCAATAATAACATTGCTCCTTTGGGAGCTCAGGGGTAAGTATGCCCCCTAGCACTAAAGCCCTTTTAGAGACTCACTGTATTGGACTGGATACACTCCTTGTACTTGCAACATATCCACTACTGAATATTCTCATGAGAGATTTTCTGCAACTGCAACCAGATGATTTTCTCCTGCAGTAATCTGTAATTATTAAAGAACTTCAGACTGTAAAGATACTGAAATTATTGCTCATGCATGTTTAAAAGAAACACAGTTTCAGCATTAAATCCTTTTACAGTACCTAGAAGATTCCTGCTTGTTTCACTCAAGGCATTTGGATGATTTTTAAATGGATACTTGTGCTGTTGAGGGTACTTGAGGGTACTATATATTCATATATTTGTATTTAGGATTACAAACTCCAAATGTTCACTGCCAGGTACAATCAGCTGCCTGCACAGCCCAGTGATCTCAGTCTGTCATTGCATGTTACTATGTTACTATTGAATAAAGAGAGGTGGGGATTAATGAAAACTAGCAGCAGAGATCACAAAAAAACAAAGACCAAAAAATATCAGAAAGCTAAATTATTGAAATAATGATAATAATAATAATAATAATAATAATAATAATAATAATAATAATAATAATAATAATAATAACAACAGCAACAACAATAATAATAATAATTTAGTAAAAATGAAAGTCAAATTTGCAAAGATAGATAAAAAAATAATTAGTGCAAAATAAAAACTGCACAAAGAGTTAAAGTGGATCAAAGTAATTAATTAACGGTAATAACAGGTAACCTGAAGTAACGACTAACAGATGAAACAGTTACACAGCTGTGATGAAAGGAACTTCAAACAGTAACAAAGTAACAGTTTTAAAAACTGTAATCATTAAACTGATAAAATGCAGTAAATAAAACTTTAAGCTGTCTAATAAGTTGTCTAATTGATAAATACCATAAATAGTTTAAAGCGGTAATAGCTGAGGGTAAATGAACACACTACTGAGATGATTAGAATAAGGTAAGGGTAATATCAGATCAATAATGAGGTGAAATGAATTCATAAACCGGTAGGTGAGAAAAAATTAAAATGATAGGCAGTGGAAATAATTAGCTTCAAGTAATAAATGAAGATAAGTGTTTAATTAAAATGAGCTAAACACAATTAACACAAAACAATAATAACATGCGCGATTATGATGGTGAACAGAAACATGAACACATGTGGACCTTGTGCAAAAAGCATTTATTAATGGAACAATCAGCTGATGAGGGGCGAGTCAGGTTTTTCTGGACATATGGATTTGCTATTAAAGCATATCTACGACATTTCTATGAGGACGCTGCCCTCTTCATCCTCACATGTACTTCTAGTTTCCTTTTGATGGCATTAATAAATAAAATAAACAGGACGTGGGGAAAAAAAGTAAAAACAGGACAATTCTGACTTTTGATTGTAAGAAAAGAGGATGCAGAAGCCTTTGGAGCTCTGCTGTGATGCCTTGTAATCAGAGCGCTGTTGGCAAATATAATGGCAGGGGTGGATGCAGAGGCCGAGCACGTAAATGTGGAGGTCAGTGTGTAAACACAGCTCATTGTCTGGGACGCGCTTGTTATCTAAAAGTCGTTTCCATCGTTAACAAAGAAGGACACACGTCTCCTGTGGGAGCAGACAGCTCCGGGGTTAAAAGACACATGCTGAACTATCAATAACTTCCACTGACTGTATACTCTGTAATTAGGAGCATAATCAATTATGAAATCGTTTGTTCTGCCTCTGTGACACGATAACAATGGGCTGTGTCTAAATCTGCATACAGTAAAATAGACAGTAAAGCTGCAGAGCTGCGTGCGCCTGCAGATCACCGTGTCAGTAATGAAGCGCCTCTGAAGCGAGGCTCAGCGTTCCTGTGACAGAGGAACTTCATCGTTTGACCTCTCCATCGCTGAACTGCAACTGATGAGCTTAATCGTCAGCTGTCACTTCCTATCTTAATTAATCCTAATAGACTATTGATGCGACACAACTGTTAGGCTTTATAATTAGTATTGCAGTTTAGACCGGATAATCTAACAGGGCAGTCCAATTACTCCAGAGGAAATAGAAAGCTGTGAGGCAATAATTATGAAACATTCAGTGCACAATGAAAAAAAAAAAAATCCATGCATACATTAAACAGTAAATGACAGAACACTACCTTTGCTAATCTCATCAGCCATTCAGTGTATGAGAGGCGACTAATTGAATTGATTGCTGCTATCGATAGCAAACAAATCTGTGGAGCTGTCCATGCTCATATAATCTGACCTGATTCCTTCAGCTGTCACTATCTGTGAGAACGCTGCCACGCTACGCTTCTCTAAATCTGTCCAGCCAGGCCATTTACATGTCTTTGTGTTTCCATGTTGATAGGGCAATTAATAAAATATATGTTAATAGGAGCTTAATTGTTTTCCAGCAGCAGTTTGACAGGGCTGAGGCAGAGGAGACGTGTCAGCGATATGAAATGCGTGGCGACTCTCGGCAGCGTAGCCCTCAGCCTGACATATGGTCTCCTTTCCAGGCTTTAACTGTACCACATAATAGGAGCCTGCAGTTTATTTCTGAAACATTAGTGATGTCACTACTCCTTTTGTCTCCTCAAGACAATAGCTGCTGTCTCTGCCTCGCAAGCAAGACAGCCCCCACCACCCCACCACCCCGCTACCCTGCACCCCCTCCCCAAAACCAAAAGATCACATCTGAATAATAATAACAACAACAACAACAACAAACGCTTCCACACATCTCAGTTACACACACACTGTTACATTTAAAGCTGTTTTATTTGTCTTAGCAAATCAGCTGGTTTAAATTCATTAAAATTGGATTATAAAAAAATCTTCCCTGTAAATGCTTTTTATGACGCTTTTAAATATATATTTAAGAAAATTAACACTCAGCTTATTTAAAAGCAGCCAGCGTCTGTGATTTGACATCACCGGGCAATAAACTGATTAATGCTTGTGAGTGTGTCAGTAAAATTAATCTGTGAAAGCAAACTAAAATAAAAGTGGGGGCATAAAAGCAGCATTTTTGCTTCTTTAGGAAGCGGCTCATTGAGCAGCCAGCATAAAGGCTTTCCTATCACTGCTTATTTGAACTCGTTTCTGAGGCAAAGCTGTGTGTTTGAGTGCAGGCCGATGCCAAGTGATTCATACACAAATGACCTGAGGGAGGCAGCAGTGCAGCGAACAAATGTGAGCACAGCATCTCACACTCTCAGTGCGCTTTAAAGGCCATTTACATAGTGAAATCTAATTACCCGAGCTCTATGAGAGAGTATTTGATCTCAATCTTAAACAGCGCACAACATATTATTAAGAAGAAGAGGAAAAGAAAGGAGGGAGGGAGACTTTTGTTAGATGAAGGTGGCTTACTGAACAGAGGAATCAGCTTGTACACAATTCAGCACTCCCTTTTTAATTATTTTCCAGCATAGATGAAAAGGGAAGAACACTGATTTATTTGTGTCCTGGGAGACAGTGTGGGCTTTTGAGCCACGGAAAGCAAAAAGAGGGAACTCGGGTGGACAATGCTGGGAGAACAAAGTCGCTCTCATTCCGCTTTTTTCTGCTTTAAAGGAAATCAGAAGTTCTCAGTGTTGCTCTGCTAACAACATCACGTCTGAGCAGCAGGTTTTCACCTCAAGTGCCAGCACATAACTCCCATTATCAGAGTCGTAAATCATCGGCTCTCAGTGAAGGTCAAACATTTAGAGCATTGTTAGCTCAGAGTTTCTGCTAACATGAAGAAAAAGACAAACTAAGATATTCAAATAAAAAAGCTCAGCTAAAAGCATCCATAATGTAAACATTATTATCATTTCAGCTTTTTCAAACACGCGTTCATTTGTAATGAATCAAAACACGTACGTGCAGGTGTCGTGCTAATTTATCACACATGTATGATGCTTTTCATCCCATTCCTGCTCATTTCCTAGTGAAAATAACCCACAGTCATGAACACCGTGTAGATAAACTACGTGCTGTAGTTGTAGCCTAATGCACCGGTTTAGACTGCATGAACACTGCCTATGCAGCGCTGACCCGACAGCTCAAACTTTTGTGCTAATACTGAAGTACACAGTAACGGTACAGACTCCAGTTATTTTACTGAGACTGGCAGGCGTTGATGTGCGATTCAGAGTATTTGCATGTAACAGTAAGTGATCTCATTATCCATATAGACGGGTCCGTGTGTTTCATAAATGCTCCACATATGCACTGCATGCACCTCACCCTTTCCCTTTGTTGTATTAATACATTTCTAGTACCTCACCAATTCCAGACTCCATAACCTCCAGCATGTTTTTCCATTACTCAAGGATTGCCTAGTGCTTCTAACTCGCCCTTATTTTAGGTTTCAAAATTAGAGCTTTCGGAAAATGACTGTGCTCTTTCGGTTCTTTGTTCCTGCTCTTGCAAAAATCATATATAATTGTAGTCACTCCATGAAGATTTTTTAGCATTGACCTTTAGTGCACAGTAATACAGAAAATGATGGGGACCGGATTTCCTGCCCGAGCCTCTTCTCTTCCTCACCCCCACATCTCAGTCTGGGAGGAATAGATGCCGTCTCTGGGGATATGCTGACCCTATTACCACCAATAAGTACTGATATAGTAGTTGTGTTATATTAGCATATTACAATGACTGTTTCTGGTTGTACATCCTGATTTTAGCCAACAACCATGATAAATATCCTGTCTTATGACAGTTAATACTGATGCATTCACCCAGCCAGGACACGCCAGTGACATCAGCCGCACTTTCATACTAATAGAGAGCAGTACTGGTACACGATATATAGTATATAGATATATATCCAGAGTATCCGCTTGATAAAACTAAACATTGAACTTTTTTATTCCTGTTCTGTGTACATCCATGTTTTGCCAACACAAACCTGACTTTGTGTGGACCCAGCAGGAACTTAGAGTAAAATAACATTTGTAGGACTCTATGAATTTGCTGTATAGAGAACTTGTTTGGTAGATGTTGGCTGTTAGACTAGTGCAATGTGAAGCCAGCATGTCTCTAGATCTAATGGCTTCACAAGGGAGAACAATCAGGATGACTTCACTGTATCATCCAGGGTGGTGGGAAGCTGCAGGAGAGTGCAGCGAGCCCCTCCGCTATTCCCTTAAAGCAACGTGAAGTTTGCTCCTTCCCAATAATCCGGGCTGGGATCTCAAAGTCACGATGGGAAGCATTGTTGTTCCCCTGGTCTATCGGCGGGCCCAACATGTGGTACGCTGCTCATTTCCTTCCCTGCACATGACTGGACTTTCTCAACCAGCCAATGAACACAGGTTCTAAAAGTAAGACCGCCAGGCGCCGTTTCTCACTGATAATAACAAAAGCAGGACTGGACACTTTCTAGGCTTTCGCCTCACACACTGTCAACAGTTACTGCAGTACAAGAAGTACATTCAAGTAGTGCACAATGGAAGCAGCTTCACGAAATCAGTTTATCATATCAGAACATTTAATGTTGTATCAGTACACACACAGTACGCAGGTAGCTTTACTTCTTTATCATGTAAATGTGTAATATATAGCTCTTAATCATATTTTTATTAAAATGATACTTTCAAATGGTGCAACTGCGCAAGTATGTGTAATTACTCT
>JAVDPK010003105.1:380965-391215 GCA_034780415.1 Cichlasoma orientale | reverse complement strand
CAGCCTCTGTAGGGTCCAGGTATGACCTCATGCTACCAGCAGTGACTCTGACCCTAGCCAAATGCAGAACTAGTGAAGAACAGTCAGAAAAGATGAGGAGGGAAAAATGTGAGTGTCCTCCACCTGTAACACCATTCCTGTTTGGGGGGGGTGTCTCATTGTTGCCCCTCTAGTGCACCTGTTGGTAATTTCATGAACACCAAAGCAGCTGAAACTGGTTAACACCCCCTCTGATACTTACTGACCACATCAATATCACAGGTTTACCTGACTGATGCTAAACTCTGATTTAAAAGTGTTTTTTAAGTAGAATATATATATGGAGGTACCTGGAAGCAAAACTCTATCCAGTTTCTGGGTCCTCATGAGACATGCTTATTTTTATTTTGTGATGAAGACCCAAAACCTCTGCCATCCCTCTCCCTGAGTGGGGCACGCTGGTGTGTAGAAGGTGCCTCTGTAAATGCCTGATCCAGTCCTCTTGGATGGACAAAGGACCCTGGAAAACTAGGTCACAGAATCTGTAGACAAACAGCAAAAGAGACATGAGTCAGTGCTTCTAGATTCAGTGCTAACTTTCATTTATTCTCTACCTTGTAGTTGTTCTCCCATCTTTTCCAGTCTTTTCCATAACTGTATAAAAGTTTGTAGTTTGCAAACTCATCCACTGATTTGGAGCAGGCTGAACAACCCAAAGATGTGAAAACACCCTTATCGATGCCTTTATTGGCTGCACTGCAAGTTTATTGTTTTTAAATCACAAATCTTTTAATTCTATAATTCCATCCAGGTCACTGAGGTCTTCCTCCAAACAACGTCTCTCAGTACCCCGTCCACCCCACCTACAGTAAGAGGGGTTATTATATTTTACTTATCACACTTTTAAGGGATGCTACAATGTATCCAACTTTAATATATAGTCAGACAAATTGCTTGCAGCCAGCAACTATGCAAATGACCCTTTCTGCATTTTCCAGTTTAACCCTTGTTTGTTTGTTTTTGCAGTCCTTTTACCTGCAGGTGAGCGTGCATATCTCAGTATTCAGTGGGGGTAAAATATTCTTTTTGAGCCCCGGCCTCGGTCTTGGTTTCTTCTGCTCATAATCATAGCCTAGAAAATAAAGCACCAGACATCAGGTTATCACTGAGAGGAAGCATAACTAAAGTAATTCCAGGACAAAAATCCATTATTAAATGTACATCTCAGTGATTATTTATATAGGTTTGTCTCTAAATACAGAACACCTTATCTTCTCTTTACATACCTGCTTCGTCATAAATTGTAACCCTCTTCCTGTGTGCGTTTGCTGGAATGTGACCAGGAAGCTGGGAAACTGTGGGGAAGGTGTTGTCATACCGAATATAAATCTTTTTTGAATCTCCTGAAACATAAAAAATTGGAAGATGATGAGTGCATTCTGAATTTGTTTAATCTTTCATTTGTATATTTTCATATTTTAATACATTTTAATACAATTTAGTTGGCACATATGTGAAAATCAAAGTTTCCGAGCATCAGAAGTCGTATATTTAAGGAGGAATATAGAATAGTATTTGAGTTCATGCAGTAATTTTATTATCAGGGAAACTGTTAGTCCCAGTGTGCACTAAAGTCTTCTTCTAGCTTGCTGCAGTCTAAGCATCTTATTTGCACTCTCCTGTTTGCAAAGTGTTACTGGTAAAGTTTAACACAATCTTGTGTCTTCAGGGGGACTTTTTTCACATACAACTCAGCACCTCAGGAGAGTCACGAAGGATCCCTAAACTACACACAGACACACACACACACACAGAATCACAGATCTGTCAACAATGCTGCTGTGCACCCCCACATACTAACAATTAATGATAACTGGCATGCTTAAGTACACATCCCCGATGGTCTTTCAAACATTACAGAACCACATTTAAATTTTCACTCAGTTGTTGTTCAATGTTGTTCTACAAATTGCCATCAAACCCATCTTTAGGACAGAAGAACGTCTTCGGGAAGCTGCAGCTTCCTCCTCACTGCGAGGAACACATGAAGCTACACTGTGGATTCATGGAGGACTTCCTGTTTTTGTAACACGGACTTCAAAATCAAATAACTGAACAATTCTGACGTTATTCAACTGGCGTCTGATGACTGTAAACACGTATGAGGTAAATTAGTAATAAAATATGAATTAAAATCAGAAGACTGAGCTTTTGTAGACTTCTCTGTAAACAAAGCTTTAAAAAATATATTTCATGGTGCTGCCACATGATGTCAAATATGTCAAATATGGCAATTAAACATGTCTTTGATATACAGTTTATATATCGATCTACTTGCTGCAGGTAAAGATGTGGCATCCCCGTACAATAAAGTAGGTATAAATAATTATTCTAATCACATGTTAAAGGCTAACATGAACTTCTCTTTTTATTAAATTAATGACGATAACATATAGTCGCACCACACCAGGCTTCACGCGGCCCCCAGAAACGTGTCTTTTTATAGTAAATAAATTGATTTTCACGGGTATAAAGTCGTTGTCAGTGCGGAGGGGTTACAGCTCTGCTGATAATTAATGAAGAAATAAAAAGAATCCAAACCAACCCCCACAAGATTTAATTAAAGTGCAACATTAAATTATACTTAATGATATAATAGCTTCCACAAAATAGCTCCGCACGTTACCCATCGATAACGTACATGATAATGTGTCAGTCATAACGTTAATTTTTAATGATGTATATTTTATAACCCAACTATGTTCCAAATTTGGAGCTCAGGTGGTAGGAAAGCAGCACAGAGAGAGTCAAAGCATGCCTAAGACTCTTTGGAAATAATGTTACTGTATGTTAACTAATGAAACTATCCCAACCTGGACTAAAGGACTCCATACCATGAGCCCAGTCTGGTTCCAGACTGCTCGTCTCTGTTCGCTCCACATAATCTTTGGTCATGTCACAGATCATCGCGGGTGCATCAGCTTCCTGCCTACTTCTCCCTGCAGGCTCCACACTTTCCTGTTTGAGGAGTTCAACTAAAATGCTTGACGAGACTTTAGTGGTTCTTTCTGTTTCTACCTGCAGCTTCTTCCTTTCTGAGAGGGCTGCTGCCCCGTGTTTAGGTACAAAACTCTTCAGCACCGGACGCAGGCTCCTTTCACCATGCTGGGTCTTCATTGGTATGCACGTGCGCACCAGGAACCGGCCATTGCTGCAGAGGAACCTCTGAGAGGCTGAAGGTCGTGAGCAGATGTGGCTCTTGGTTCGGACCTGAAGGATGTTCTGATGCTCCTTTTTGTTCTGTAGTAAATCATTAGAGATGCACAGTGGGGACTTACTGCTGGTAACACTTCTACCTGCTCGTTTCAGATGTCCTCTCACATGGTTGGAAAGGCCAGTTTTGGTATCAAAGCATTCCCGGCACAGAGGACATGTGTGCTGTCCTCCAGTTTCTGGCTTAACAGCTGTAATAGAAGAAAACTGTCACAATTCAAATGAAAGAAACACTGTTTTTAGTGGCTACACAGAGTGGACTGTAACCAGCATTATGATTCTTTATTGTGTCATATAATAGGCCCGACTGCCCAGCATAGAAATACCAAACCATAACCTGTGATGACCCATAATCATATACTGTGAAATGGTTGCTGGCCTTTGAAGAACAGCGATTAACCACAGAATATGCAGTCTCAGTGACGGAGGTTAGACGCTAGCTCCAACACATCCCCGCCTCCAACTGGCTCCTATTAAACAAGCACCAGCATCTCTCAAGTAACACAAAATGATTTTCTCACTAACTGCTGGCTTCTCATTTCTCTGTTCAGAACGAGGACATCCAGAAGATATCTGCTGTGTGGCCGATAGGTGGCGCTGCTGCTGCTGCCAGCTCCTGAACTCACCCCGTCACTAACTTCTAGCCTTTCTTTTAAACAATGATTTAAAATATGAAGTTCAAACTAACAGAACCATCACAGTGTATTTGTAATTTCACTTCCCTGTAAGCAATGTGTGCAAAGCAGGCAAAAACACCGATTATTAATTCCTGAGACACCGCTGTCCATGCCCATGACTTTAGCATGCCAGGCATCTAAGACTTCGCAGGCCTGAGCCTGACTGCTGGGCCATAATGGGACAATCACTGTTGGGATGTTTGGTTTGCTGAGTTGTCACCTGCCAGTTTGAGTGGTTAAAATAATCCTACCTCTTTTCCTTTTCCTCATAGAGCTCCTTCTGCGGATTCTTGGCTGATGGTCCCACAATGCAACTTGCTCCGGGGAAACCGCGTGCCGAGCATGATAGCTCAGGCCGGCTCTGTGAAGATGTCCTCGCACATGATTGGACAGACCCACTCCAGACTCAAACATGGCAGGACAGTAAGGACAGGGCTTGTGCTTCCCTGATGGGGAAATATCAAAACTATCACTTGGAGGTGTGCGAAGCAGTTCTGCGGACTCATCGCTCCCCGTCGTTTCAGTGTGCTCCTCTTTGATTACGAGCTGCTCTATGTCACTGCAGTCTTCATCTCCATCATCTTCAACCTTGAGTGAGCGGGGGTTTTGTTTGGCTGTAAAGCTCTTCCTCTTCCTCAAATACCTCCGAGCATACGACTTCCTTTCATTCTCGCTGCTTTCCAAGAAGCCGCCTGTAGCTTCGCTGGTGTCATCACTGAAGTTATCATCACCCTCACAGCCTTTCTTTAACTCCCTAACTGCACACTGCTTCTTAAGCCTCTGGCTAAGCCCAGGCAATATATTACCATTCATTCTTTCAGTAGTGTTATGCAAAGGTGTAGTCATTTTTCTCATTGATGGAGAATTTTGGCTCACTTGCACTCGTAAACTCCCGTTTACGGGGTCATTTTTGCTTCCCTGACAGAACATCTGGTCCAATTTAAGCTTCCTGGCTGTAAAAGCAGCGGCTGCGGGACAGTTTGCCAGCTTTAAGCTGCCAAAAGCCTCGCGGTCATTGTTTTCAGCATCTTCTTCTACACAGGTGAGATCAGCTTCCACATCCAATTTTTCTGCCGGTTGTAAGAGTAACTTTCCATGCTTGTCCATCCTCCACAAATATGGTGACAGCGTGCTTTCAGTGCAGCTGGCTCTGGCTTTAACGTGAGGAGAATCAGTGGGTTTGTGCATGTAAATGTCCTCGTGTTGACTGGAACAGCAGGTCACGTTTTTAAAGCTGGTCATTCGGGCTCGCTCAGTCATTTTTCTGTATTTATATATTGCAGAATGTTTTTCCAACTCTGCTTTGTCTGTGCTGGTGAAAAAACCCATTTTCCACTGAGCAGGGTCTGCTCCCCCGGCACCATTAGTACGGCTCGTGCTCCTGCACTGAGGCTGGTGTGTGTCGAGGTGTGCGACATGCGAGTGCGCTACAAGTGCCCGCTGTGTGGAGGTGATGTAGTTACCCTCCTCGCAGAAGTAGTAGTGCTTCAGATTATCGTGCGTTTTGGTGTCCCGGAAACAGATTTTGGGGCAGTTAGAGCCAAACGTGCGGCGAGAGCGCGGCGGCCCCGCGGCGGCCCTGCCTTCAGAGTCGGTCTTTCTGAGACCTTCGAGTTCCTCCGTGAGCTCTCCCAGCCTGTCTTGGTGAATAATGATGTGCCTCATGAGGGAGTTGCTATCACAGAACAAAAGCCCGCACTCTGCGCATCTAAAGGGCTGCGAAACACTATTCACCTGATTATGCTCGCCTAAATGATACATCATATGTCTATGAAAATGTCTTTTTTCCTTGAAATTATCATTGCATATTGTGCACAAAAAGAAAAGTGAATCTTGTTCGAGCTGCTCTGCCTTCAACTGCTCCACTTTTGGACTAGCACAGTTTTCATCTTCAGGGTCATTTTCCTCATTACCGCCTCCCCGCGCGCTGCTATAAATACGGCTCTCAGAGTCTAAAGCTGTGTTCCCAGAAAGGTCTTTGAATGGCAGAACTGAATATTTAATGTCAAATTGTGTACCCAAAAATTCATCTTTGTTGCCAGTGTCAACACTTTCAGCATCATTACCGCTGCAGAAATGTCTGTAGCTGTTGTTAACCTTTTCAAGACAGCCTAACATGCTTTGCGTGTGTGTATTGTGCTTCCTGTCTCTTTGGGGCGTCGCTTCGGTCTCCAGCCTTCTGTCATTGTGCAAAAAGCATTCTCTTGTTGAATCCCACCTGATTACTTCAGTATTATCATAATCATCCAAAGAGACTCCTGACCGTTCCGTGTCCCATGGAGATCTTGTTTTTATTGTCTGCTCTGGCAAAGGTTGGCTAACGTGCATTTGCTCTGCTCTGTCACCTGACAGTGTGGAACAGGCCAGTTTAGACTCATTCTCCTCCGAGTGAGACAGTGGCGTGTTGACACCTGGCTGTGTGGCCGGTGTTTTTACGTCGGGCCCCACTGTGTTCTTCCGAGCGTCTGATTGAAGCTCACTGGGTGGTGGTAACACCTCGGGGCTCATGTCCTTCTCCGCCTGCCACGCGGCATCCAGGACACTGTTGGATAAAACAGTGCCTTTGTTCAGGACACAGTGTACCTCTGAGTTGGGGTGTGAACCAGGTCCATTAACAAGTGCTCCTGAAGGCAATGAATTGCCTGCATGGGGAACAGCAGGGACACTGCTGTATACAAATGGATTCGGCTGGGTTCCATTTAAAGGGTTTTCGTGTTCATCCGAGGACAGACCTGCAGCATTGTTCTTCAGGGAGAACGTGTGAGTCTGTAATGGCTCCTGAGTCCGACCCGGGCTGTCAGACACCGATTCCACGTCTTTGTCCTCTCGTGCATTTAGCTCCACATCACACAGACTTTCTGAAACATGAAAAAGAACAAAATTATTAGGTCAACTTCAAGCAAGTCAAATAAAGCAAGCAACGACTTAAACGCAGTCGGCGCCACAAGCTGCAAAAGATAACACTGATGCACAATTTAATTCTTTTCTCTCATTGTTACTGACAATGTGCTGTTGTTAAAAACATCTTTTTTTTTTTTCCTCGTGGGCTATTCCCACTGCTCCGTAAAATGAGAGCGGTATTATTCTGTGCCGCATTATGATTTTCCAACACCCTCTTTCGCCACCTCTATTCACAACAAACCCTGCTGTTAGCCTTGAATACCCTGGTGAGGATGCTTAATTATGTGAGCGTACCTCTGGGATACAACCTTCCTGCTTCTCCACCTAAAGTTCTCAGTCGCCTGCTAAAATTGACCAATTTCCATGGGAACAAAGTACACCTCCAATGAGATCATATTGCGTCTTATCACTCTGTGATGGTGCCAACACAGATCCCAGCATGAGACTGTTCTTACTTGAATCCTGACAAATTGGCAGGCACACAATCTGTCTCAAATACAAACACAGACTCACACAAAGAAAACATACACTTTGGCACATACACGTGCGCAGGCAGATTCATTTAAAGCGCCGTGATTCTTTGTTATTCCATATTTATGTGGACCGTATTAAAACAAATAAACACGATCACGATCTGAAAACGTGCACGTTGGATCTTTGATCGTATTTTGCTGTCCGGAGCGGATTTAGCTGAAAACATATGCTCGGTGGATTTGACATCCAGGGCTGGTCGTTCTCTACAGGAAGCTGCATTGCTAACGAAGTGGTAAATTCAGTGTTAATGAGTGGCTTCACTGTTACCACCTCAGAGGTAAAACCTTCCGAGCTCCATATTCTCCCCATCTGTTGTGGTGTTAAAGGTTCGAAAGGGGAACAGACGCTCTACATTTAAAGCGAGCTTCGCTGTTACCCCCAAACGGCAGGGTGGCAAAACCATCAAAATATCTTGGTGGAAAATGTGCAAGCCTCATTAGCAGCCAACTCACACAACTCGCTTCTATATATAAAGAACTGGGGCTCAACAGAAAAGCACATTTTAAAAATGTATTTGCTTCTATTTACTTCATTTAGTCAATGTTAAAAGGCTGACTTTGCCTTGCCTGAAGATATTTACAGGGATTATGAGCTTTAATGCAGTTAAGCTGCATGCACAGATCAATCTGCTGTGAGCTTTTACTAACCCCGTCTGCTGTTTTCCCCAAGACTCTCACTTTTGTTTTCAGTTTGCTAAATGAGATTTAGAAGCAGTGTGGTGATCCCTTTGTGTTCATCATTGTGTTCTGTTAGACAATAGAAAACAATCTAACACCTCTCTTTTATTGTCAAGCTTTTTTGTTGTTCTTCCAGCACCTTCAGTTTCTATTGTGCATCTCATCATGTGAACAGAATGATGTCTGTCAAACGCACACCTCTCTCCGTATACTGCACATAAACTTCTGGTGCATCTGTGCGACCGCACACTCTAACAAAACAGCCTGACGATCGATGCAACATTACAGGTATTTTAAGGATAGAATAAAGCAGGAACAAAACACTTCATCTACTAAGTGCACTATATTGAACATTTTCTATTGTGACTGAGTAATAGCTGAGTGATAGCTGTTTACAGTCACCTATGTGATGATTATTGCAGATGTGTTGCACTGCAGAATTGTGCCCGATGATCCAGAAATTTAAAGTTCTGATTTTCACTTTACCAACAGTCAAAATGAAATGGGCCCGACTCGAGTTATGCAGTTAATTTGATCTCCTGCAGCATGCGCTGGTATTTGGTGGGCTGGGAAGCATGCCATGTACTCGCATCAGCATAGCTTTGAGTCTGGCTCCCAACCACAGCGCACGTCATGCTCTATTCCCTTTCATCTTCCTGTCATTCTCCACTGCGAACAATCTGAATTCATGAAAATAGCATAACATTCGACTGTAAATGACTCGTTCCGGTACACGAGGTAAGCAGTAATTGTACATGTGTTCTTCTAGACGTGTTCCTGCACTCCTGTGAGAACAGGTAGTCAGAAGCCCGCCTCTATTATAATGACAGAGTGCAAAGGTCAAGCTTTCTTCTACGAACTGTTAGTTGAATTCTGTCATTATTTTCTCTGCATTTCATGAACCGTCCATGTTACAAAGCTGGAACCTGCAGCGGCGTGATGACAGTCCGGCTTTCTAGTCATTTCTGCAGTTTTGGACCAAAAGAACAAAAGGTCAAGTGAAGTGTGAAACTCTGAGGCTAATAAGACAGGAAACCTGGAGGAAGACATCCAGTAGATAAAGAAACTCTAAAAATGGTAAATAGTGGAGATGTGCAAAAGTACGTTACATAATGTTTTTCACAGGGTTTATTTTCCATCAGTGAAATCAGGAAGGATGTGCCGGCCGATGACAGTAGGTGTTGGAGGTGTAGGAGAGTGCACTCGTCCTAGCTCTGTGGAGTTGTGCTGTGATAAAAGCTGCTTGGATAAAAATGCTAAAAATCAATATGAGTAATTTGGGAGTTTTATCTGACATGTGAAGGCAACATTTTAAATATGGCTGATATATTTGTTTCTGCTGCCCTTTAATGTACAACACAACAGACTGAGACGATGCAGGTGCAAAGCTAGCTGTTTTCATGGATAATGCTGCTATGTTAAACAGGCAGATGTATATTCATACAGTATGATGCAAAAGTCTCGAGCCTCCCCACATTTCTTCAAAATTTGCTCAGAAAATTGGAAATAGGTGCTGATTTATTGAAACGTGCAAAAGTACATGAAAATGCAAAAATACATGAATACATTTCTGCATTCATTATTCCATCAATTTTCACAAGATTCCCAACAACACTCAAAGTGACAGAGCCTCCACCGTGTTTTACAGATGCTAGCCAGCGCTTGATCACCCAGCGCTGAGAATTTCACCAGTTCACTATCAGAATTGTTCGTTATTACCAGAATTAGCAAGCAGGGGCAACTATTAGCATTAGCAAGCGGTCGTCCAATCCTTCGATACCACCGGGCTATGATTTTTTTCTGGCTGGATCCCTGATGCTGTAGTACCTCTTTCCTGACCTCCTCCGTACCTACAGAAATGTTGGGTCCATCGCTCCATCAGACCTGCTGCCTGATGTTCAGCCGCCCTTCCTCTGAGATCATTTCTGATGAGGCTGGGTGGCTCAGGGGTGGAGCAGGCGACCACATTCATATGCCGCTTTGTGGTGCGGGTGGCGTGAGTTCGAATCCCGGCTTGTTGCCAATTTGCCCCGTGTCTTCCCCCATTTCCTGTCTGTCTACACTGGTGCTGTGGCCAAAAATGAAAAAAAAAATGCAGAGTGGGGTATAAACAGAGTGAAAAGAGGTGAATGAAAAGAAGCAGTGCATCATGGGAACCCCCCAGCAGCCTAGGCCTATAGCAGCATAACTAAGGGAGGGTTCAGGGTCA
>JAVDPK010003105.1:356049-380865 GCA_034780415.1 Cichlasoma orientale | reverse complement strand
GAACCCTGTGGAACTCCATAAATAACCTTAGTGTGTGAAGAAGACTCCCCATTTACATGAACAAATTGGAGTCTATTAGATAAATCTACTTCTCACTGCTTCAGTGAGTTAAGTAGATGATCAGCTGAAGGTCCAGATGCAGCTCTCAGGTCCTGTCAGGTCTTTGCTGGATTTGTTGTTAAGACTTTAGTGTTCATCTGCTGTAGAGAGTTTTTAGCCCTAAAAACTGCTTCATTGTCCAGTTTCCTCAAATTTTTAAGGGCACAGTGCACACCATGCCGAGATAAGTTTTCAACTAATAGCTCTTTAGGTGCAAAACTACCATTTTATGTACATCACACTGTTAACTTTGGTATTTTATGTAGATTTGATTAAAGAAATGGGAACAGATTATATGTTTTTAGAGCCGGCTGTGAGTAAAGGGCTAAAGATACAATTTAAATTTGGGTTTTTAATAAGTTGTCTGATATGTGTAGATACAAACTGGTTTATCCCTTAAATTAGGGGTCTTTTTATGCTTGAAAGATTCATAGGTCAGTGTTAAGTGCTTCAACAACAACAACAACAACGAGTGAAAAAGCAGCTGATGTTCAAAGAAACACTTTCAAAGATCCTCAGAAAATCTGAGGAAGTCTGGCTCCTTGAAAGCAAAATATAAAGAACTGAGGGGTGGCTCAAGACTTTTGCACTATCCTGTAAGTATATACATCATGTGAGTATATGTGAGTATGAGTCTACTGACATAAACCTGGTTTAAAATTGATTTAATTTGTATTTGGTTACACCAAAGCTGCCACTAACCCTGACCAGCTGGATAATAACAAGTTAATTAAAATGTAACTAACACGAATTAATACTTTGATGCAGACTTGTTGCTGAAAAGTCTCTTCATAGTGCTGCTACCGAGGTCTAAAAATATCTCTTTAAAGATCACATTTGGTGAAAAAGTGGATGTTTAGTAGACGTCTAGCTCACAGTTACAGCTACATCATTTTAACAGCTAAATGTTGATAAACACACATATACGATTCCCAGCCTGTGAACGTTAGAATGAATGTTACACAGTCTGGATGCCTGCACATGTAAACTCACCGTGCAGCACAGAATGAGAGGCGTTTCATGTATACAGAGATTAAAGGCATAAATGATATAAATATAAAAGTCTTTGGAGTGGATGTTGTGCGGTTACCTCAGCACAGAATTTGTCAGTTCTAAAAACACACGACACATCGTTATTGATAATTATATATGGCCACAGCTAACTGGCTACTTTTAAACCAGCACAATATTTGTTACTTTTTGTTTTGGTGATCCAAATGTTTGGACTGAAATTATATGTATATGTAGCACTGACTTTGAAATGTTATTCATATTATTTTATCATAGCAGCGTGAATACATGTTACACGCAGCTGTTTGGTAAATAAAGCATTAAACTCTCACAGCTGTGAGTCAGACGGCTGCTTTCTTTCACCAGTTTAACACAAACTTTCTTTAGTAACTAAATAAATATTTGATTGTTGAATAAAAGAAACATCAGAAAAGATTTTATATTATATATTTGGACTTTGTGTAATTTCATTAGACATAAACTAAATATTTGCTTAATGAAACAATATTTATGTTACCTGATAATGAAAGTGCTTGTCAGTCTTAGCAGAGTATAATATCATATACTCTAATAGGATATTTCATGGGGGGGGGGACCTTTCTAGAATATTTTTGGTATATTTGGGCCGATGGAGCGGGAGGTTGGCGCTGTAAGGCTGCAAATGTCCGAGCACATTCATTCCTTTGGTTCAGCTGAGGAGCCGGGCTGGCAGCACAGTGGAGACGCCACTATAGTCCAACTGAGACCAGTCAGCCAAACCATTCGTGCTGCTGGAGCTGTCTGCATGGATCAAGAGCCGGCCTTACATTCCTCTGCCTTTGCTGGAGAAACGCCTGAATGGGGATGGGCGGGGGGGGGGGGGGGGTACAGTCCCTCAAGTGTTGCACTGCACAACTTCCTCAGTTAATGGGATCTATTGATTTATTTGACACAATGTGAATACATGAAGCTGCGTCTTTAGTGTGAGAGTATCAAAACAAACAGGCAGAGATTCAGCTGATACTCCGGTAATCCCCAGGTGAGCGCGTTCTCAACGACGGTGCCACCATCACAAAAAGTTCTTCTTCTGCTATCTTAGCCCCGCAGTTACCCACAGAACCACAAACACAGGATACATCAGCAATCTGCCCCTCAGCCAGACTAACCTGCTCACTGCACAGACGAAAAAAACACGACACTACAAAACACAATTACACATTCATAAAACACCATCAATTTCTTAAATTTGCACAAGAGAAAATAAAGAGCAAGTGGCTTCACACGGCCTCTTTGTCAGGATTACATAGTATTTCATTTATCCCCCTGGATTCTTGTCACCCAAAGGTCATTTCCATAATAATGCTCTCCATCCTCCCTAATGGGATTTTGCCTGTGAGTACGTATGCCAGCGTCTTGTGCCGACACTATCGGCTCTGTCGCAAATGTAATTACACAAAGCCTTTGATAGCTAAACAATGTAATTTACTGCTCGACTGGAATTATATATTGGAGTCATACAACTCAAATTCTAAACATGTTATACGAGGAGGGCGGGAGGTCCAAAGATCCAAAGAAACTGACGTTCTTTATAGTATGAACGGTTATGCAGCAGGAATAAAGGCTCATAGGAAAATATTACAGCCAGAAGTCACTTAAAGGAATGAGTTTAACAAAATGCTCTTATTTTTATTTTCCATGAGTCAGATGAGACTCTGGCCCTCCGACGTGTCCACTACATATCAAGCCTCTCAGTCTCTCAGTCTATCTTAGTATGAAGGAAAGAAAACTGGAAGCATATATCACACAAATACACATCGAACACTCTATCTGTGTTGGATCAAAACAATAAGATCTAAACACGGCATCAAAAAGAGTTCAAATTCAAAGCTCAGCAAACTTTAAAAAAAATATTAGATGGAGGAAAAAACAAGTTAGCTGTTGTTTATTTTTACTTCTGTATTTGAGGGAGGACAGCAGCCTCCTGACCAATCGGCAGCCTGCTGACCAATCAGCAGCCAGACAGGAAGGTGAATAAGCTGTGATTGGGCTGTAATAACTGAGTCCCTCCATTTTTCCTTTGTGTTTGTTTCAAAATAGTTTCAAACAAAAACTGAAGCTTAATTTACTCAACTTCTATTATTTCATTGCATCGACTCACAATAGTCACAATACACAGCCTGTAAATAGATACTGGCAGCAGCGTAAAATAATAATGAATCCTCGAGTTAGTCACAGTCAGGTCTCACTAACCCTTTTAAAGGCAGAACCCGGCTCCCAGTTTGGCTGGACTTGTATTTTACTGGAGTATTTCCAGTTCAGACGAATATCTACACTAAATATAGGCAGAAAATATTAGACCTTTGAACTCTATTTATCTGAAAGCCTTTTTAACAAGTTACTTCTAAAATTAAAAATTAAATGGATAGAAGAGTTAAGATGATATCTTATGTATTTCTACATTAAACTGTATGTGAAATACTGCTGAAACACTATAAATATAAATTTAATGGTTTCAGCTTTGTGCAGATTTTTAGCAATAATTTATGTGTTTTGATTGGACAAAGCAAAGATTGTGCGACTTTTATAAAACAGAGAGCGGCTGGATGTGTTGGTGCTTTCATCACACTTATAAAACCATAGCTGGGTTTTTGCGTCGTTAAATTCTGGTTCTAACCTTTGTGTAAATGCAGTAACTGTGTTATAACGTATCAGACAGATGATGACACATGATCCAGGAGCTAGCTTAGCATAAAGACTACAAGCATGGAGAAACTGGCTGCTGGCCCGGTTTGATCCTTATGATAACATCAGCAGGTTTAACTACTTAGTTAATGCTAACGAAGGTTCAGTGTAAACACATGCTCCTCCTGTTTTTACTTTGTGCTAAGCTAACTCTGCAAAGAGAAACGTCTGAGTGTTCTTGAGTAATGATTGTTATCAAAATAAGACGTCATGAAATCTGAGGAAGGCTTAACCAAAGAAATAAAACAAGCTTCTTATTTGGAGACACGGAGAGCCAAAGAGGAGGAACTAGCAGTGTGTGTGTGTGTGTGAAGCGCAGATGGGGCTGTGATCTCTGACACCGGCACAGAAAAAGAAAGAAAACCCTCTTGAACCTGTCCACAACAAACTTCTCCTCGGCCCCCTCTCCTGAAAAACGGGAACGAGTGAAATGGTTGTGATGGTAGATTTACTGATGAAGAAAGGTGAAGCGAGAACATTCGGAGTGATAAAAGGGGACAGGGAGCGAGTGACAGTTGGGTTAAGACAGAAGTCATGTTCAATAGCAGGTAGAAACATCAAACAGTGAGTTCACAGGAAACCCGTGCAACCTTGTCTTGAAGGAGGATTTTCTGTTGTGTGGAGTAGATTATATCTGTTCGAGCTGCTGACACGGCCTCATTTGGTGCCCGTAGTGTTGGAGGGGGATTAAACGATATAAACTTTAAAGCTTTAAACAATACCTTTCAAAATTAAATGGATTAAGGGAGGGATGTCTGATGGGGATTTCCCAAGGCTTTGTTAGTTTTAAACTCCACTCCTTTTAAAAGGGGGGGAAAAAAAACACGGCGCTCAGAAATTTCTCAGGCATGTGACTTTTTTAATGAGGCTGCTCTCACGTTGAAGAGGGCAGTGGGCACAGGAGGGCTGCCGAGCAGATGGCTCTCATAAACATCATATCTGCTCTGTTTAGATACACGACTTCATCTCCCAACACGGGGAGGAAAACAAACCCGACCATCACCGCAAGCACAACCTACTTGGCTGCTTTGGCACGCCGTGCTGGCTCGTTGAAATGGCACATTTCCATTTCCTGCTTTTCTCCTTCATAGCAATATGCATGAGCTGCACAATTGATATACATAACCTCTAATCTGTTATAAGTATGCAGAGAAGATGCAGCCAGGGTGGTGGTGTGTATTTTTGTTTAGTGGCAGTTAGGATGTTGACTTTTATTAAATGTTATTATTACCATATGACTGAAAGCATATAAATACTAAGCGAGACAGAAGGTGTTGCTGTGATTAGGCAGATGCTTTCCACTCCAGCTGAGATGAGAAAAAAAATTAAATATACATATACATCAAACTTTGTTGCTGCTGCCGCAGACATGTGACCATCCAGATGAAAGGCAGTCGGTGTCAAACTGCTCTCCCAGCTGAGGACGGGCTCCACATCGCCGAGCAGACATCAGTGAGCTTAAATTTGGAGGCATGTCAAGCATCGCAGGTATTAGGACGAAATCTCTCATTATCCTTCTTTAACACATAATATGAGCGCGCCGTGGCAGAAAGTGAGGGGGCGGGTGGGTGGGGCAGGTAGCGGGGGCTCAGCGCTCATTAATGGCAGCCAAAGTGATCCCTCAGTAGTCACCTTGAATTCTATTATTAGAGCAGGACGAAACATCTCCAAACAGAAACTGGATCGAGTGTGTTGTTGTGCAGCCTCTGATTGGCTGGAGAGTCCTGGAAGATAAGCGCCGCTGTGATCACATGAGGTCAAAGAGATGGCAAAGAAGCCAAAACGGCGCCTGCTGAAAAGTCTACAAAAGCCTGTTTATCTATGAGGGAGCGTGGACGGCTGCAGACAGCAGAGGGAATCCCTCATCACACACACACACACACACACACACACACACACACACACACACACGTGTCAGGTGATTATTCAGTACTGCTTGTCAATTGTACCTTTTCAACCCAGATCAATAAGTTGTCTTGCACCAGGACCCTGCATCAGCACCAGTCATTAACATGTGAGTGCCACTCTATCAGCCCCAGCTCCAAATAAATCAAAGGGTCGGCCACAGAAGAAAAGAGGCTAATATTTCCTCAATAACCCCAGAGAGACACCATGGAGAGATGCAAATTGCCTCCCAGGAGACCCTGGGGGATGTGAAGGAGAAACTCGCTGGGAGGCAACGGGAGCTAATGAGTATAATGGTAAATGTATACATGGAGAGGGAGAAAACCCTCTCTATTCATACCAATTAATACAATCTTATCAATGGAGGTGTACTGGGGAAGGAGGGCCCACGTCTAACCCCTTGTTCTCCTCCCCACTTGCACCTCGCGAGCATCTGTATTATTCAACACAGGCCGGGCCGCGGTCATTAGCCCTGTGGGAGGCTGGGCCAGGCCCGGGGAGTTAAAGAGATTTTAAAAACCACTCACTCCTCACATCAAAACAAATGGGACCAAATCAAAGGGGCTCAAAATGTCCTTTCTTTGAGGGGCGAGGGAGGTAAGTGCCATTGTTGGGACAGCCTGCTTTCCGCAGCATGCGTGGAAAAAAACACAAGACAGCTAGAAGTGGCTTCATCAATCACGCTGCTTTTGTGAAAAAGAGTGCAGATTATTACAAAGTCATGATCGCAAATAAGAAGTCTAAACCTTAATTGTGTTAAATATCCTTGCATAATAACTAGAAAACGATGGCACTGATATATTTAATCGGTTTAATGGTGCTTAAGAAATGTGACTTTTGAGCTTTCATTATTCTCTATATCATTATCAGATTAACTGTGCGGCGTTAGAAAGGGAGCGTTTCACCGGAGCTGCTGACGCATCACGCAAGCTCATTTTATTCCTAAATATAATGTCGCTCAGTTTGGAGCTGCATGCAACAATAAAACAATGTGAAATTATTTCCTGTTTTCACTATTTCAGTTATTAAATGTGTTAAAGCACTAGCATAACATGCACCAAATCCACTCCAATAATGGATATGACCATTGCACCTGCAGCTACTGACGCTTTGCTGAAAACAACAACTGGCATAAAATAATGTTCATGAAGCGTTCCTTCTAACGACAGCCTTAAAGCCGCCCTGAGGAGCCGCCCTGTGAACTCAGCTTATTTCACTCTTTATGCTACAAACAAAACTGGGAGCGATCAACCAGAACATTCCTCCGCAGCGCTGCTCCGGCCTGCTGCCAGAAACTCCACATGAACTCTTTCAGTGACACCACGGAAGCCTTACCATGAAGACTTCTGGAGGGAGCTGTAGTCTAAAGATGCAGCTGAGGAACGTGAAAGGGCAAAGAGATGCTTCAAAAACACAAGAAGAAGAAGACCAGCTGCTATCTTTCACTCTGAAGGTCATTTGCCAGGCTGGAGAATATACCTGCAACAGCTGATTGCAGGAGGATTTGCCTCCCAGAGATGGCAGAGGAGAGCGAAATGAAGGTTAATCACTATATAACTTCCTACATGTATTATCCTACACTCCAGACTTCATTGAGCATGTCTGTAAAAGCCCTCTGTCAGCATAATTGCACCTAACCTGTGCCCCGCATGCTCGAATCTGTAAAATATCACATCCAACTCGGAGAATAAATTAATGAGGGAAGTGCTGAGCTCAACCTCAGATGGGTATCACAGGAAGGGTTAGCTGCCTCGCAGCTTATGTACAATGAAAGCTCAGTAATCCGACCCTCAAAGATGGAGGTTGTTTGGACTTGTGAAATGTTCAGAGGGATAAATGCACGACCATACGGATCCGACATTCTTGCATCGGCTCAGACTTCAAATATAAGACACGAGTTTGTTTTAGGTTGTGGTCATTTGGACGGACTGGTGCGAATACGCTAAAACACAATGACGCAACTAAATGATCTTCAGGCATAGAATCCTGATTTTATAGGATTTTCTTTTATTCTTTGTTACCTGCAGCATTCACACAAAAACCCCCACATACCTGCATCACCTTTATTTTATTGTATTCTTCTTCTTTAGATTGCTCAGGCGACCCACAGATTAATCACTGTCTGCACGGGCCCTCATTAATGATGCTGCTCTTCACTGTCTTCTTCCTTAGACTGAGGGCTGAGAGCATCAGCAATCATATTCTGCCCCTTAGTGGAGGAAATGGTCCACAGCCTGAGTGAAACAGGATGAGGGGGCTGGATTGTGGACAGCTCAGTGCTTCAATCAGGCTTTGATGGACTGCAATAATCTCACCTGCCAGTGAATTAAGATTCAAGTAGCTGAAGCCCCTCTCGTCTGTAAAAGGAATTCCTCTCCAAGAACGAGTCACTCCCATGACTATTTAAAGGGAGCACCACTCAATTTATATGTAAATCTAGATTTAGGAAGAGCAACAGTTCCCCAACCTAAACTGAAACAGAAAGCAAATTCAGAGTTAAGTTTGAGGCGTTTCATATCATCTGAATGTGTCAAAGAATCAGAATATAAGCATGAACCCTTAACCCCAGGAATCCATCCAAAACACATTTCTAAGAATCCTTCACAGCAGAGCTGCCGGCACAAATCAAGGAAATGAAAAGCTCTCACATCATCTTCATCCAGTTTGCACCTGAAGCCGCGGCCGTGAGCGAAGCCGGACAAACAAACAGAAAAAAAATCAGATTCATAACAAATCCTCCTTAAGTGCTTCGAAGCTGATCTCCCCTCACACTCAGAAAGATTCATAAAGTATGGAGCCGGTAACATAAAGCTCACAAATCATGTAAAGAGATGGAATCGTAACAGTGTTAAATCTTCCTGTGCTGTACTGCAGGCTGTTTGCATTACAGTATAAATGGATTATTATTATTGTGAATTTTAATGACATTTAAAGCAACGCAACTGTAACTGAATTAAATTGTATTTATATTTGATGAAAGCAGGTAAAAACCGGACCAAACAATGATGCACAGAAACTGTAGAAGTTACTGTTCTTTATATTTGTGCATTTATTAACTGTTTGGTCTCAAAACAGTGAAGTTCATCACAAGAAAGAACACTGATGAAAATGCTGATGTGTTATCATCATCATCATCATCATCTCATCAAAGAGCTGCTGCAGCATCTGCACTTCCCTGGATTTTATCAAACTGGTGACTCACATTTCCTCCTACAAATAAAAATCTACTACTGAGCATTTACTGATGGTACAGTTCCAACATCAGAAATCCCAAAAGTCACTTTGATTTTAAGAAAATTAAACAAAGCCTGTGCGACTGTAAACACTCGCTGTGTGTCAGTGATTCTGCTTCACACTGGAAAATAATCAACAGCCAGACTGTCACTCCTGCAACCTGCCAGGAGTACGAGTGGAAGCACTGACACATGTAACTGACATCTCAGATTTAATTTGACTGGTAATCACACCCAGCTATAGTTTCAGAGCATTTCACACATCTGAGCTACAGTTTCAGGTGTTAAGCTGGTAAGAAGACACGCAACTGTGCCTCTGCATGATGACACCTTCAGAGACGGTCACATTTTAGCTTTATGCTCCGCCATTATGATTAGAATGATGATAGCAGAAGAAAGTTAGACACCACACACACACACACACACACACACGCACACGAACACGAACACACACACAAACACACACACACACATGCACATGCAAACACACACACTCACGCAAACACACACACAAGCACGCACACGCAAACACGCACACACACACACACACACACACACACACACACACACACACACAAACACACCCACTTCCTGACACCCACATGCTCACGCACACACACACACGCAAACACACACATGCTCACGCACACACACACACACAAACACACACCCACACGCATACTCACCCACTCACGCACACGCACATGCACACAAACACACACACACACACACACTCACGCACACACACGCACACGAACACACACCCACACACACACACTCACGCACACACACGCACACGAACACACACCCACACGCATACTCACCCACTCACGCACACGCACACACTCGCAAACGCACCCCCCCACACGCACACGAACACACACCCATATGCACACACACTCACACACACACACACATGCAAACGCACACACACCCACACACTCACGTACACGCACACACACCCATGCACACACACACTCGCGCACACCCACATGCACACACACCCACGCACACACACACACACACGCAAACGCACACACCCACATGCTCACGCACACACACACACACAAACATACACATGCTCACGCACACACACACACAAACACACACCCACACGCATACTCACCCACTCACGCACACGCACATGCACACAAACACACACCCACACACACACGTACACACGCACACACCCATGCACACAGACACAAACACACACATGCACACACACTCACGCACGCATGCGCACACACACACTCACTCACGTACTCACGTACACGCACACACACCCATGCACACACACACAAGTTTTTTGCTTTACAATTAAAACACATTAAGCTGATCTTTATCTGCTCTGATCCGTTTATTTCAGTTCAGCAGCTCTTTGAAAAGAATCACTGCACGTCTGAATCCTGAACCATGAATGGATTATTATGATTTCTAATAAGAGACGATGATCTATTAATGCTGCCGCCGTTTGTCATGTTTGAATAATCATGCAGCGAGTCAGAATGCCAGTCCGTGTCTGTGCTCTCAGAAAACACCTGCAACAGGCAAAAAGCAGGTAAATATTCAGAAACTTCAGAACTATTCGGCTTTGGATTTGGGGACCCCCCCCCCCCCAACCCCCATCCCCTCCCTTTGAGCCACTTTCTTCTGATTGGCTGCCTCTGCCAAACAAAAAGATTTGAAAAGCAGGTGGGTGGGGCTTCTGTTTACCATATAAGGGTTAGATAATTTACTACAGTTTGAAATCAGATTCATGATCAATTCTCATTAAATCAGGGCAAAGATGTGAGCATCGAGGTAATAAATCAATATTAAGTATTTGTTTTAAGCTCTTAGAGGGTCTTGACTCTCTGGGGCCCCAGTGAAAAAGAATGGAGGAATATTTACTACATCGAGCACAAATCTGGTTCATTTTTCCAAAAAAAACAACAATCAATATACTGATCAATAATGAAAATACATGCAGTATAATTTGTTAGCTTGTAGCAGCAACACCAAAGTTCTCAGGAACAATATCCATGCATTTCCTAATTATTTATAAACTGTACACAAAAATCAGAGCTGCTCTAAACCAGAGCTGAAATCACTTTCGTCAGTTAAGCAGTCACTAGCTTAACAAAATATTTTGCATCACTTTACATAATATTTTGGACAAGCATGCTTAAAATCCCCTGTTGTGGTTTCTGGCTTTGAATGCAATGAACTGCTGTTTTTCTCTGTTTCTGCCACAGCAGACAAACAAGGGCTCACTGACATCATCGTGGAGTCAGAAAAACCGGGGAGGACATTCTGCCCCTTTTCCAACATTTTATGTGGTTTCAAATAATGGAAACAATCTGTGGTTGCAGCCCCAGTGGAAACTGTCAGAACTGGCCTTAAAATGTTCTCTGCCAGGAGAACCAGTCAATAATGTGGTTCTATGAAAACACGCTGCCCTTAATTCTTTGAGTCTGACATGTTCCTGCAAACGTGTTCTTGGTCGGTGCATCTGATTACTAAAATATCTCATCTCTGCAGCTGCTTCTCAGCTGACTTGCTAATTCAGGCCAGTGTACTCCCATTTAAGTAGTCCCAGGTGTCTTCATTTATAGCTGTGTAAGCAGCCAGCCAGGCCGACAGAGAGCACCGAACTGTTTGCTATGCTGAGCATTCAGGGACTTCAGGCATCTTGGTTAAAATATTTGACCTTGTCAAGTGACATATAATCAATTTGTGGATAACATGCCTCAACCATCTGATTTATTTAGTCGAGCAGTTGACTCCTTTACTCTCTGCGGTATACTAATGCGGTAAAACCAACAGTCCTGCCTTCTTTCTAGAGCTGTTTAAGCTCCTCCTCAGACACCTGCAGGGACTCACTTATGTAGGACCAAACCCCCGGTCCACAGACGAGAACAGGGATCTGATGTACAGTACACTGACACCAAAAACCTGTCTGTGAAAATCATGCAAAATTATGAACAGAAATCTGACCAACGTCCAGATTAAGTCTCGACAGCAGCGCACGAGGAAAACCTCGTGAATTTAAGACTTTCTTATTGAATATGGTATTATAACTGCCCCTCAGCCTGTCACAGCTGGGATAGGATCCAGCTCCAGTACAGGGATGCTGCACTAGTTCCTAAGCACTGCTGCGCGTCAGGGTCAAACACGACCAGCCTCCCTGATGAATTCGTGTTTCTCTCTCCAAATAAAAGCTTGCAAACAGGCTCAGTCACCAACATCTGAACTCAGGTCCAAACCTGCAGTTTGGATCCATTTTAGCCACTTTCAAACTTTCAGCGTCACTCTTGAGTTCTTGTAAAATTCGCAGTAATGCGCGCGCTCCCTCCCTCCGTGTTACTAACAAACTATCCGCGGTGTCGCAACAATGAAGCAACTTCAGTTAAAGTCAGACTGCGCAGCTGCCGCCGGTCATCGCTCACTGCGGCGTTTTACCTTCACAGCGACGTCACATCGCCGGCTAATGACCGCACCTGCTCCGACGCATCCGTGCGCGCGTCGCCGGGACGCCGCTCGCGGCTTCAGGTTTGTCAGCGCGCCTGACAGCGGCTCCTCGCTCCGTTACTCTGTCGCCATTTTGCTGTCAAAGCGCGCAGGTTGCACCGCGGGCTGCGGGAGAGGGTGTTCACGGTGGGAGGCAGAGCAGCGAGCGTCACCCAAACTGCACACCTACACCTCGTGTCCACCTCAGTCCTGAGAAGCAGCGCTTTGCAGTCTTAAATTAACCAATAGCCTCGAGTCTGAAACTGAATTTGACACATTAACAGTTTGTGATGGAGCACGTGACCTTGACCTGATTATTTTATAGCTTTCCTGTCCATACAGAAATGCTCTTTCTAATAATCAAAAGCTTTTCGTCACATTGGGGTTGTATTCGATTTTAATAGATGCACATGTCCTTTGATACATCCCTCAGCTGCAGTGAGGACAGAAGGCTTCGTTTCTCACACTGAACGTGACCTTGAACTGAATTTTAAAATGAATGAATGAATATGCTGAAAATATGCTTCTGTTGTATATTTAATGTCCGGTTGGTCTCGTACAAGTAAAGCAGTGAGCTTTAACCCTCATTTAAATTGTAGCATAATGATGCAGAATGCATGCTGGAAATGCATTATTAATACCTTCTGATGTTTTCTCTGGTTTCCACTGCAAAACCACGGCGCTTTTCAGACTTCCTGAGTCAGGGGGCAGGAGATCATGTCCCCACCAGCGTGCTTCAGTGTTGTGTTACTGTTGCTTTTCTGCACACGATTGCCTTTAAACAATCCAGGAAGCTTTTAGCATGCCGATTACAGCTGTGATGATCTCACTCTGTGAGGTCAGAATATCACTGCACGGCAAACACTCTGACTGTGTTGCTGTTGTGTGTCTGTGAGTGCAGCGAGGGAAGCCCAGTCTGTGCGTGCTGTCGGTAATTCTCATGCTCACAAACGGATGAAATATTCATTGGATTAAGCAAACAGCTAACAAATCTTTGAGTGTACATTGCTCCAGTGATTGCTATTATCAACAAGAGCGAGTCTGCAGACAACAAAAATTTCTCCAGATCTGCTGAATATTTATAGAGTGGGCCGAATATGACTTATTTATCTTTGCTAAATTATTAAGAGTATGCAATGCAGGTCATTAATCATTAATGCTGATATATTGAGAAAGTGTAAGACATAAATATTTGTGCATAAATATTTATCTACTCCATGCCAGTGTGTATTAACTTTTGGTTTAGTGCCTCATTCAACAGAGATGTGTTTCTTTCAAAGATATTTCCAAGTCACTTACTGTATTTGTGCTCGCCTGGCTGTGATCTGAGCTCATCACTGCACCCACCTAGATGGCAGCAAACACAAAGCAGTTGCGGGGAGTGTGTTGTCTTTCTGTGTGAGATATGGGGATTGACACAATCCCTCTGTTTTCAGAGCATGAAGTAATTCTTTTAATGGCCTGCCAACTGCGCACTCCAAAGTTTGATTTTGCTCTGCAAAATGAGAGCAAAAATCTCGAACAATTTATTATGCTGTTTGTGCCTCGCTTCACTAGTTATCGTCTGCAATTTATTTCCTACCTTGGGGTACTGCGAGCCATTTTTCTCCATTTTCAGTGGCTCACTTTTTTTCTTGATCCTGCACGCTGCTGACTAAACTCCTGCCTCCAGCCATGGTGTTGGAACATCACAGAAAACTACATCATTATGCTGAAGCTGGTTAACAAAGAGAGGCAGAGAACCAGTTTAAATCACAGGGCACAAGACAGTATGTGAATTACCAAGTTCACTACCTCAGATGCAGCGAGCCGTGGTGCTCTGTGCAGCCGTGCAGGTGAACTGGCTCGCTAATGAAGACTGCTTCACACCTCAGTCTGAATTCAAGGTCAGCACCTGACCGCTGGGCCGCATCTTAAATTCCATTTTTTCAATTATAAATTAAGCTCGAGCTGAAACGTGAGTCACACGTCTGCTTCGGCTCAGAACCAGCGACGACCTTTTCCCAGACATTTATTGATGCATTATTTACACCTGTGCTCTTATTACTGCCACGTGTCAGAGACGGCGGTATTTGGGGGGAAATTGTGATGTATTAGGGATTAAAATGGACACAGGCTGGAGCTATTACAGGTGAAAGAGCAGGAACGTCATGAAACGGGTTTTAAAATGAGAAGCGCACCGTAAACGAGCAGCATCAGTGTCTTATCTGTAAACACATAAATACACTTTTACTGTTTGTATGTGGAACACGGTAACCAGCTCTGTTCAGAGGTGCACATGAAAGTTCAGAGCACGAAAGGTGGAGGCTGGGCCTCATTTCTCTGAGTGACATTTGAAAATTACAGTCCAGAAGTCAAAGCCTGACGCAGAGCGAGAGGAGAGGAGAGGAGAGCGGCTCGGCCTTCATCGCACTCACACACACTCACAGGATGCAGTTCAGTGTTTCGCAGCATCACTTTGTACTGAGTCAGTCTGTGATGCTGTCTGTGCTTTCAAACTCTGCATAAATCACAAGTGATCATGTGTAATATCCGCGCATCACCTCTTTAATAACAGATGCTGCTCACCTGTGTGCATTTCCGGTGCTCCAACATCAGCTATACTGTAAGATAGTAATAATAAAGCGCCCTTCCATCCCTGTAGTTATAGAAAACGGCCACAAGGTGGCAGCCTTAAACTTGCTGTGTCCATCTGTAATGAGTCTTATTAACTACCATTAAATCACTGCTCACAAATTGTAGTTTGATATGCAAAACGATTTTTAAATGCATATTATATGCTGTTTTAATCTGTAATATCAGTAAATATGGCATATTAGGGCTTTTAGTATTCTTAAGAGATTATCAGGCACTCGTTGCCTGTGTGCTTATGCAGAGTTTGAGCATTATCAAATATTAATTTTTCTAAACTTGCTCTTTTAAGAGTAGCCCTTTGATGTAGATGTAATTTTTCATCTGCTAAGCAGATCTCACACAGCGGTATCTTTTAGAAAGCAGTGGGCCATAATTCATTGATGAGCCATGTGTGGAGTGCAGATACTCGCGCCCTGATGCTTATGCAAGATCTTAAACAGTTGTGGGGTGGATGGAGGAGAGCGCCGAGCTGCTGGCCTCACGCTGATTTAGAGGCTAAGCAGAGGCTGAGGAAACCTGATCCGCGTGAACTCTGTGCTCGTCTAAAAATCCAGGAGAGTCGTTAAAAACGTGCGCAGACGTTTGAAGAAATTAGAAGACGTCAGCGTCAGAGCTGCTTTTCTAAATCTGTTAACAGCTGAAGGTCAGAGTGATTATTTTTGTTGTCACCGCTGCGAAAAAAACACGCAGCGGCGCTTTGATTCTAGTCGTGTCTGTTTGGCACACAGAAAATCAGGAAGAGTATTACAGAGGCAATTATGGCAAAAACAGAAAGTTTAAGGTTATCATTATTAAATTATTCATTTCTGACAATGTTGGCCCGTGGAGTTGGGGAATTGATCTCTCTGTAAACACGCTAAAGCAAGTGAGATTGACATAAATTGCGCAGACGAAGCCATCTTCGCAGCGCTCCGCTTTCTCTTTCATGTTGCCTCACTTTGGGGCTGAATGTTGCTAATAAAAAGTGGGAAGACCTTGGGCGAGTAACACGGGCTGATTAGTTCTGTACACGGGAGACGAGACGCGCTTTGGAGTCTGCGATGATATTTGTTTTCTCTCCACGAGATATCTGAGGAAGAGAAATAAAGAGAATGCTTAAAGTTTCACCGATGTGTTTGTTCTCTTCAAAGCTGAGAGAAATCTTGTGAGTCTGTGTCAGATGTTGTGTGTGCATGCTCATTATTTCAATAAAGCCCACTTTGCCTCCTGTGATTGCTCCATAAAGAGAATAGTGGATGACCTCGGTTCTGTTGTTAAGTTAATGCTTTTGCACAAAGGAATAAGAGATACTGCTTTGGATAAGAGTGGGGTTACAGCAGGACCCCCCCGGCCCCCCATCCGCCTTGTTATCTGCCTCAGATGGACTCGATGAGTCCGCGGCCCTCTGAAACATGCTTGAGTTATTAATCAAACAGGACAAACAACACTCTTCTGTAAAGTTTCCCACTAATGGGATAATTGATTGACAGTCGTTGAGCTTTCATGCAGCTCTATTATTTACTGTTGCACTCGCGCGCTGCAAACTCTTTCAGTTTAATTGAGAAACAACCGGGTATCAGGGCAGCGCTGCCACCGGGGTATCAGGCGATGGGACCGTTTTAATGACTCCCCCTCCAGGAAAGTTAGATCCACAGTCAGCTGGGTCTCTCTGCCCTCTGATCTCACATCATTGAACACTATGCGGAGTTTTATTGCTCATCTATTCTGTGAAATGCCGTCCCGGCTGGATTCAGTATAAGTCGCTGGCCACTCTGTGTCAGCTTCAATATCACAGATGAATTCTTTTCTTTCCCAGACAGCTTCAGCGTGGCAGCACACGCTGTCCTCGGTCTGCTTCCGAGGCCTCGGCCGGTCCTTCCCCCGAACTTTGGCACGATGAGCGCACACAGTGAGCCGAGCAGCTTCCTGTACATCCGGCTGCTGTAATAAATGTGCTACAGTATGCTGGTGCGTACTGTACTGCTGCGGAATGCAGACTTTGGCTCAGGGTTGAAGTCTGCACTCCTCCACACACTGCAGAAGCGTCTGTCTGTGCTGGAGGGCTTCAGTCAAGTTCAGCTGCATCTCAAAGCGTAACTATTTTTGCATTTCAGTCACAGAGGGCTGAGGATGCTCGGTATTCAAAGAGTATTACTTGGTACAAACACAGGAGGGTCGTGCTGATAAATACTGCAGCTACCAACTCTTTCTGTTTTAAACTATTTTGTCTTAAATTGGCACAAAATAACAAAAACTCACTCAGGTGTGTGTGTGTGTGTGTGTGTGTGTGTGTGTGTGTGTGTGTGTGTGTGTGTGTGGGTGTGGGGGTGTGGGGGTGGGCGGGGGGGGGGGTAGGTAAAAGAGTGGATGTGCATCAGTTTACAGAGGAGTTATTTTTTCTGACCCAGATCATCTCCATGTAGTTCTGAATGTCTAATCCAGCAGAAACATCTGCTTAAAATGGCCCAGAAAGATCAGACTTCCTGTAATAAACATGCTTAAAGGAGACAAATCATGCAAAATCCACTTTTTTAGCCCTTAAATACTTTTTTGTTGCGTACTCTGAGTGTGTATGAGTGCAGGAAATGTAAACGTATTCTGTCCCGGTGCTGCGTAGATATCTTTATATTCATTTTGGGTCATATGTTTCAGTCTGTTCAGTTTTCTCTGTTCCCTATTACGTTTTCTTATCTGTTACGTCACAGTATTTGCTGTGGAACTGCCTGGTTACATTTTATTTTTCTCTGAAATGTACTCACATCAGTGGGAAAGTCCTCCTTGTTTCTCTGTCGGTAGCAAATCGTATCTCTTCTATCAAACTACAAAAATGGCCGAACGGGGTGGAGTGGAACGCTCTGCGACCTGGAGGGGGGTGTCCAGGGGCCGTGGCTGTTTTTTTCTTTGCTAATGAGTCTCAATAATTACACACAGATATTATTATGTTACACATTAAGGCTGACTGCAGGTCAGTGGCTTCAAGTTATTATAAAAACTTTAATTCACACATGATTATTTCAACCCTCCATCACACACCTGCACTGATTCTCACATCAGCATTTCTGAACACTTAGTTTCATGTTGATGTCATTAAAATGTGTTTTAATTCTGATATCCATCCGCTCATGGCATTTTATTTCCACCAGAGGGCGCTGCAGGCGAGCGAATGTTGGCGGCTACCTTCCCATTGGAGGCCTACATGAGCGCTGAGACAGCCGGGGAGCCTGAAGAAGCCAGCTGTGGGATTGTGTTATTCTTGCCTTTACGCTGACACCGTGATTGTGGTCTTTAGATGATAAAGAGGAGACAAAGAAAACGGCACATCATTTATAACACGTGAAAAATAAGATTCATAACTGTGAATTAGCAGCTTGAAATTGAGGAATAACTGCAAAAACAGAGAACACGGAGTGCCTCGTCTGAATTTTATGTGTGTGTTTTGCGTGCTTTCTCATATTGTCTGCAAATGTATGCTTTACAGCGCGCTGTATTCATCTGCCCAGCATGTGTGTCAGGCTACACGGATCTGAGTTTACTGAGTTTCTGCCAGTGGGTGTGCAGACATCTGAATCTTGTAGTGATGACACTGTTGGGCAGTAACTTCACTGACCTCAGCCTCCAGTAGAAATGTGATGTTTGGTGTGTTATCTCACTGAAACGCTAACAGTGAGCTCCTGACAGTCGCACTAAAATCTATGGTCTCACGTCTGCAGCCTGGCTGAGTCTCTGTGACAGAGTCTGAGTGAAATTCCACTCATCACCTTTTTATTAGAGAGGCCGTCCTTTGGGACAGCTAACCCCCCCCCCCCCCCCACACACACACACACACACACACACACACACATATTGCACAGACTGAGCTCAGGCTGATGTTGTGCAATCTGCTCTGTTGGTTCTTATCCAACACAAATGTTTTCTGCCTCCAGTGTTACCGCGTCCCTCCGCTGTGCCAGTGAACTCGGCGCGGGCAGCAGCAGGAACTCCAGTTCCTGCCATCCCTGCGATCCTTGGCAGGTTCCAGCACTTCACTGCTCCCTCATAATCGACCGATTTCAGAGATCAATAAACAGGACTTTGATTGGTTCCTGTTGGAACTTGAGCCTGCCTCACCCTTCTGTATGCTGCTGAATAGTCACTGCCGTGGTGCAGTTTCATTAAGAGTTACTGGAGCTTTTATATGCCCACGAAGACTGATTTACTTTTTCTTCTTTAACAGTCAAACCTGGATATGAGTGGACGGCAGAGGAAGAAACCGGGTCACCGCCACAAGTTTTCAGAGCCTGGCAGAGACTGTCCAGCTCAGTGTGCTGGCAGCCTGCTTTACAATGTGATTCCTGGCTGGCTGTGTAATGTTTCCGGATGGTTTATAAGAACTCCGTGTTGTTTCCCAAAGCTTACTTGAAGTTTTATCAGGCTGAGCAAAGTAGTTGAAACATCCCTGTCACCAATCATGTTCTCTAGCTCCTCCAGGCACATCCTGAGTACCGCGAGGTCACGTGGTTTGTACGATTTCCCTCATGTCGCTCACGTCTGCTCGAGGGTATCGTGCCAGTGGGACATCCAGCAGAAGTTATCCACCTCAGCTGGCACCTTTTGATCCAAAGGAGAAGTGGCTCTATTGTCCCCTGGATGTCTAAGCTTCTGTGGAGGTGAAACCAGCCTCCCCTATGGAGCAAACTCACGTGGTGAGCAGCTAATCCATGTGTAACACATACATAAACAGGTTTTTGTATTGTGCAGAATAACTGCAGCAAGAATAGCAAACAATAATATCAGGCTCTTTCTTTGAGCCAACATAACCCTTTCTGCATGCTTAGCTCACATTATGCTGCTTTTCCTTCATTTCAGTGTGTCTTCACTTTAACGCTGATGAAACGTTTGGGGTCGAGGACTGACTGTTGTGTTTGGCAAATGCAGAAGTATGGAAGGTAATGCTGGGGAGCGTAAACCTCCTGAAGAGCAGGACAGGCTGCTGAGATTAGCCTAAAACCTCGATACCCTCCAGGATGGTTTACAGCCAGGAAATAAGAGGCAGAGAGGGTTTATGCTCTCTGAGGCGGCAGCAGTCACACGTCTATAACTGCAGCATAAATGCACTGTTGCATCCATTCTGTGGCCTTTTCTTATTCTGATTTTCACTTTGGAAAGGAAAAATACACAATTGGAAGTTTTCCTTTCATGTGTCTCCGTTCTCATTAAATGAGGAGGCAGTGGCAGGACGGAGGGGGGGCAGTCGGGGTCAGCTGGGGCCAGTCAGCAAACATCCACGGCGACCCTTCGGTCCAAACACAGCACAGGCAGGAGTCTGGAGCCCTCATGCCAGGATGAGTTACTCCTCTCTGTCCTGTCTGGAGGAGACGCTGCTGTGCTGCCAGGAGTTTCACCCTGGGGAGTCACTTTCTCTGCACATCTGGATCCCTGATCTTTTAAAATTTGTTCTTGCTCTAGGATCATTAGCATTCATCTGCAATTCAACATCTGTGAGTCGATCTTTATTTCTTTTCCCTCTCCCCTCTGCTCACATTCGCTGTCTGCTCACCGGGCTTACGGGAGGGAGCCAGCTGCAGATGTTTTTGTCGCTCTGCACGGAAGAGCAGGTGGCTGCCGGACAGCAGGTAGACCACAGCTTCCTGAGGAGGAGAGCTCTGGCAAGACGCCAGGTACTGTTTCAGAGCCAGGTAACCTGTACCCAGCAAAACTTCTCTTTCTTCTTCTTTGGATGTTCATCTTTAAAAGTGCATTATTCACACACACGCACACATGCACACATCTTTGTGTGGTTTTCAGCAGCTTGTGCATCAAATTTGGATTTGTTGCTGTCTTGCCGGTTCCTGTTTACAGCGTGGAAATGAGGACGCATGTGACAGCAGTCTGTCTGAGACAGCTGATGGCATTTCCTCCATTTAACACCCTTTAAGTCACATGCACAAAAGTGGCCTCAACCTGGAAACATCTGGCTCCGATAAGCTGGACTCCACGTTCAAATCTCAGCCCACAAGCAGACTCGACAAAAACATCAGTGTGTGAAGAGGCTGGTTTCCCTGCACCGACGTTTCTGCCGGGGTTTGATGAGGCAGCTCCTTCCTCGCTCCGTGCAAAGATTGTGTTTAAAGTTCGAACAGGGCTCTGGGAGCGCCGGCCCGCAGCCTAATTGTCAGTTGTGGCGAGTCTAATGGTCTAAATATGCTTTATAAGTGCATGGAGAGCTTTTTGTGTGTACGCTGCAGTTTTGATCACAACAGGCCCTGAATTTTAATGATTGCCCACGTGATTACGGTTACCCCTGGGAACGGAGATTTGGTGCAACCACACGAGCTATATGCTGGCATCATTAAGCATGCAGTTTATAGCAGAGAGGGCCCTATCCGCTTTGAGGCCACCGCAAGCATGTGGTGGACATTTTTACACAACACACTACATTTCCTTGGCACCACAGCTTATCAGATGCTGTAATCAGGGTCCAATCTGTGAGGCAGACCTGGGCTAAACGGGCCTAATGTGAACGTTTTACACTAAATCCTGTTATTGTCATGAACATATATTTTATCAGTGGCTCTTAAACACTGTTTATTTCTGAATCAGACTGCATTGTACAGATAGGATCTTTCCACTATGTTCCTTTCTTGGCTCAATGCTCTGCAGGCATGCAAATAACACCGAAAGCTGGGGCTATGATCGTTATCCAGAACAGAAGAAAAACCATCCCAGCTTATTTCTGAGGTCCTTTGGGTGAATTCACCATTTTAATTATGCACAAGTCCTGAGCCATCCCTCATTTCTTCATACTTTGCTGGGAAACTTTGCTGCTTCAGTAATGTCGAAGTCTGAGCTCTTGTGTTTGGGCTCATTGGTAACAGCTTCATTTTTCAGCATGACGATCAGATGGTACTGAACAGCTGATCCTGACAGAACTTTTCTACATTTTTAATTCCATCAATTCTGACAAGATCCCCGAAGCCCATTCAATTCAATTTTATTTATTTAGCGCCAAATCACAACAAACAGTCGCCTCAAGGCGCTTTATATATGTAGGTAAAGACCCTACAATAATACAGAGAAAACCCAACAGCCAAAACGACCCCCCGAAGAGCAAGCATTTGGCAGTGGGAAGGAAAAACTCCCTTTTAACAGGAAGAAACCTCCAGCAGAACCAGGCTCAGGGCAGCCATCTACTGAAGGCCATGATTTTCAGATACTGCTCACCTGCTGCAGATCATTTTGTAGGCCTCCTTTTTTTCAGGACACTCTGCACATCGCGCCAACAGTTGCCAAATTTTGAACTAAAGGTTCTTTGTAAATCACCTTATCGGGTCACTAATGCTGTAAATACAAACTGTGTAATCTTTGGCATTTTTCAGAAATTCACTTAAAGAAATGAGAGTGTTTTTGCAACAAGCTGCAGGTGACACAGTTTAATCTGTGCTAAGTTGGTTCATCCATTGAGTTCGGGGCTTTTTTATGCTTGAATGAAACAAAGAAAGAAAGAAAATTCCTCTGAAAATGGTCAAAAAAGCAGCCGATGTCCAAAGAAAAACTGCTGCTCAACACTACTTTGAAAAAAAACTACAGAAAGTGTGGCTGAACATATAATGAAATGAGGGGTGGCTCAAGACTATTGCACAGGACTGTAACACATTTAACAACAATAGTTCAACAACCAAAGTGCAACAAAAGATTCAAACACAATCGAGGGATTCAAAAACCGAGTGGACTTGATAAGAAGCGGGGGGGGCTCAGGTTCAGCAAAAGGCCAAAGTTCACAGAGATTGGAGGTTCGCTGCATGTTTGATGCTCTCCATGAAAGAGGGTTTCCATCTGAGAGCGTGAGGCCACCAATGCCTCTGGACCCACAGCAGCGAGAGGCGAGCAGCAGCTCCTGGAGGGCACCAGTTGATCTTCTGAAGGACTGCAGACACTCAGCAGTGAAATCAAATCAAAGTGGACCGGCCGTGTCTCCTGTGACAGAGACTACAGAGCCCGCTGCACTGCCGTCCCCCATCTGTGGATCACTGTGATGCCTCAAAGGGCTGCTTTCAGATCTCAAGTACACATCATGCATACATTACTGCAGGGGCCCAAAATATTTAAAAAAAAAAGCCCACAAACTGACGCTGCTGAATAATAAACCTATTTAGCTGTTGGTTGTATCCAGTTAAGCTGTGGTTATTTGATTATTACACATCTTTAAAAAGAAGTTACCAGTTATTCCCATGACTATCAACGGGGATATGTTCAGATTTAACATGCAGATATTTAATATCCCATGTTTGCTGCTTAATAACACCACATGGAGACAGATATTGTAGCAAGTATGGCTTCTGGCTTTTATTTGGCAGCTCCACCCATCCAACTTCTTCCGCTTATCCGGCACTAATGGCAGTACTAATGGAGGTAATTATTAAGTAAACAGTCACATTACAAATGATCAGATTCAGTTTTGCAAAAATAGCACTAAATGTTTTTGAATCCAAGAGTGCATTAGATGTCTAAATTAAGACACCCGGTGGCTGCTTTATCCTTGCCGCAGGACAGAGTCGAGCAGCTGGAGACGAGCCTGTCAGGTTCAACACGCCCGTACCCGACGAGGAGTCCTGGTGCAGCACTGATACGCACGGGACGCTTCATGCAGCAGGAGCTTGAAGAAAAAAAAAAAAGAAATTACAAATGAAAGGCCTTTTTGTTCATGCACAGATTGATGCTGTAAGGTTGCTCTGCCAGCAGTTCAATTCTATTCCTGCAGCACCAAATCACAGCAAACAGGGCGCTTTACAAGGAGCCTACAATAATTACACTGCGGAGCGAAGGCAGCATTATGAAGACGCTGCAGGCCGTGTGTCACACACTAAAACCAGGTGAACTACCTGTTTCAAAGCAGCAGGTAAGCTTTACATGTGGCCTCATCGTGGAAGGGAAGATATTTAAAACAGCAGCATTCGTCTTATATTTTTCTTTTGTTTGTTGTACAGGTCTGAATGACTTTTGAATATTAAGGCTCAAATATTACAGTCAATAGCAAACAACTGAGTATTACTCTGCCCTTTTTAGGGCTTAGTGATTTTTCACTTAACCAGCCCTTCCAAGGTAGCTGATTAATGTCTCGTGGGCCTCTTTGACTGAAATGCTCTGATTATAGGTGCAATTTTGATAACTAATGACATAAAATATCACATTACTTCATCCAGCTGATAAATAGTGTTTGTTGTTAAGCATAGCATTATTCCTTATGTAGCAGTATCCATGTCAACTCATAGCAATAGTAATGGCTTCTCTGTGGAGTCTCGCCATATATATCACTTTGGTTTGGGTCCAATCGTCACCCCGTTCTTCTGGTTCATTTCCACTGTGGAAAATATGGAGTATTATGGGACACTGAAATTATTAAATTATTATTAGCAAATGTTTGATGGGTATCGTTCAAATCATCATTTAAACAATGAAGCAACTCTGAGTGTTAAAAACTGCAGTTTCACGTTTCTGTGATTTCTCAGACTTTTTATCTGATTTAGTGCTCAGTTCAGATAAAATAATCATAGTGGGTGATTTTAACATCCATGTAGATGCTGAAAATGACAATCACTGCATTTAATCTATTATTAGATTCAATTCTCTCAAAATGTAAAGGAGCCCACCCACCACTTTAATCACACTCTGGATCTTGTCCTGACATGTGGCATAGAAACTGAAGATTTAACAGTATTCCCTGAAAGCCCCCTCCTGTCTGATCATTTCTTAGTAACATTCACAT
>JAVDPK010003105.1:330443-341189 GCA_034780415.1 Cichlasoma orientale | reverse complement strand
TTTATCTGCAGCTTATTCAACACAGTCAGTTCCAAAAGAAACACACACACACACACACACACGCACACACACACACACACACACACACACACACACACACACACCTGGGAAAAGCCAAAGCGAACGCTGACAACAAAAAGCTCTGATGATGTTTCACCCTCAGAACAAACCACGTGTGAGTTTGGGACTGCTGATGGGCGCCTGATTATCTGACCATAAAAAGTGTGTGCAGGGGCAGACGGTGGTGGTGGTGGTGTCACCATCACTGCGCCATTATTAAAATCTCTCATTCATATTTGACCTTTTTTTTAGTGAGAAATCGCATTAATGGACCTTCCACTGATAATCCAGCCAAACCCCAACAAAGAACAGCACGACTAGCACACACACACACACACGTGAGTATATACAATAATGTACAAAAATATACAGGCCTTAAATGGAGTCAGCACTTTGAGAATTACCCCTATTCTCCTGCTTGGATCAGTATGGAGGACGGTGCTGGTGATTAGCTCAGCAGAAACACTGCAGAGCAGCGCAAAAAGATCCCTTTAAAAATGTCGATTTATCATTTCTGATAATTAATAAACGGACGATCTGAACTAACCGCTGATGAGCTGAGCTCAGCGTAACGCGCCTGCATGGCTTTGGTGGGCGTCTTTCACACAAGTCTATAAACAGGATGACGAGTTAGTGTTTAAGAGCAGCTCAGTGCGATAACTGAGTGTGGGCAAAAATATGAAAATATCTGCATGTTCAATAATATCTCATAGATCAGAGTTTTAAAAATCGTCACGAATCGAAACATGAAATCAACGTTTGTCCTTTTCTGGGGCAGAAAACACAACATTTACATAACAATATGTAATATCTGGAAAATCTTTGAACACTTTATGGCTGACTTCGCTATTTGAATTATCAGTTGTTATTATTGTATCATATATTCACCGTGTCTCTTAAACATACTGAGGGGGTTTCAGCTCTATTGACCGACCGCGTCTCTAAACTCGGCATTTCCTCCTGGGATGCTAAGCTAGGCTCCTCATCACCTGAACTGGGCTCCATATTTCACACACACACATGAACGAGGTGTGATTAAAAGCATCAAATGTTCCTCTTAATGCTGAACTCTTCCATTAACAACAGCTAATTAAAGGGAAGCCATAATGCCCCTGTGAGGAACATGGATCCAAACTCAGACCTTTGCTGCTCATCCTCTCCCGGCCCGTGTGACTCGATCCCTTATAAAGTACAAATGATTAGAAAATGTGTCATTTTATCAGCACATCTTTCACATTTTTCATTCACATTTTTTGGCATTTACCCTTTTGAATACATTCATACCCAGACGGTCTTTTTAAGCCATCGTCTCCGTGTCGAGATGATGACTTGCGTTCATACTGCACATGAAAATAGTGGTTTATTTGCTTCCTGGTCACTTTCTGGGTTTCACTGTCATAAAGCAACGTGCTGCAGTCCAGCCATCAACATCGCACTTATTAATACTGACGTCACTGCAGCCTTGTTGCGCTGGCTCGCTCTCTGAGCACACCTGCTTTATACAACCAGCCCAATCAAACCATCTAAGGTCAAAACAAAAGGCTGCTGTGGTCAGAAAAAAGCAGCGTTTGGATTAGAAAGAAATGTGTGGAATAAACTTTTTCTCGGTTGAGGCTGCCAAGCCGTGTCTCAGAACTAACACACATCAGCGTAACTGAGACGGTACGTTTGTCTGCACAGACTTAAGGTGGCACCAATTTAACACGTGGGCTTAAGGTGGTTTTTTTTATAATCATGCTTTTTTTCTGTCCCGTCACATCCCCCAAAATAATTCCTTTCATGGAAGGAGATAAACTGGTCCCTGTGAACCGTCCTGGCAGCGCGTCCTGCTGGGTGGCGTCCCGGGCTACGCGGTGCTGCTGCTGGAACACGGTGTGCTTTGCATGCTGCCGATGCTGTGGCCTGTGCTGCTGTTCTCCGAGGCCGGCTGGGACTTCTGCACCGGCTGCGCGCCAGCTGTCTCACCTAGATGGAGAGCAGAGGTGGGAGTGGGGCCGCAGAAGGAAGGGGATTGGACCAGAGGGAGAGAGGAAAAAGAATTTAGAGAAAGCCAACCATAGGCGGGAACATTACAAGGTGATTTGGTTACAGCTACAAATTGAAGTGCTCTAAGCCTCGCTGGTTCTTCCGCACACAGAAAAATGGATGGTGTGAAGCTGTTTACTGTAACGGCCACGTAAACCTGTCACTGCAGCCGGCGTCAAACCGCAGCACGTTTTTGCACGTTCCCGTGTAGATTAATGTCATTTTACTCAAGAAAAAACGTCTGACTATGAAGCACTGTTTCAGTTACAGAAGCATCTGCTCTAATGTTACCATGTTCCACCATAACCTGCCACCGGCTGTGATTTTAACCACTAATCCTCTGAAGATGCCTCCTCAGGAGGACCAGAAACAAACGGTCACATCCTTTTAAACAAAGACACGAAGACGTTTCTTCGTTCACAGAGTTCACGTCTGTCCTTATCTGGAACCAATTAGCCTGCTTTAGCAGATAAAGCCGAACAAACACAAGGCGGGCCCTGTGAGCGGAGCTCAAACAGTGACTGGTTTATTGTTCTACGTCTAAATAAGCATTCATTTCATAAACTCTTGGGATCCAATGGTTAAAACGAGGGGAAAATAAAAGTGTTTGAGTTTGTCTCGGACGATGAACAGCTTCTGAAAAAAAGCCAAGTCTGCGTTTCATTTGAGAGTTTGGCCCAATTATTACTCTGCTTGTTTTATAGCTTATGTGAAATGAAGAGAACATGTTTCCTCTCCTGGAGAGAGAGAGATTGTTTTATCCATAGTTTGTTCTAGAAGTTGAATATATGCGTGCATATATGACAGGCATATGTATCCACAGGCATCTCTTTCCCTCTTTGGGGCCCCACACTTCTGCTAATGTTTACCAGAACAGGGCAGCCGGCAGGCTTTCCCTCCCAGGACCAACAGCACTACGAAACAAAGGCACTTGGATTCACCTCATCCGTCACAGGAAATTTAAATTCCCAAGTCTGATATCATCTTTTGAGATAGGAGCGATAAAGGCTGCTTTTATGTGGCCGAAACATACTGTGAATGAAAACTCTCTATGAAGCTGTAGGAACAGATGTCTACTCAGGGACGATCCGTCTTAGCTTTCAGTTTGGGAGAACACTGCCTCGGGATGGTGCCCGAGGATACGCTGGATGCAGTCATCATATTACAGCTTTCTGTAATGCAGTAACACATCACTGTACTAATGAGCTACGATCGGTGGACAGAAACAAAAACAATCATCAGCTGTGCCTTTGTTCCCTTCAATCAGCTGATTTCACTTTGAGAGGAGGGAGGAGGAACACGGGGGAGCTGCCTGCAGCTTTTGTGTGTGTGTGTGTGTGGGGGGGGGGGGACACGTAGACACGTTATTTTTCAGTGCATGAAAGGACAAGAATGTGACGGTGAACTGCACCCATGCAGATCCAGCATCAGCTCTTTGTGAGCGTCCGCACAGAGCGCTCGATCGGTAGATCGATCTGTCGATCCGTACTTTATTGATCTCGAAGGGAAGTAACAGAATGAGCCGAGAACAGAGGCGGGAATCAGCAGACATCCCACGATATTATCACATCATATATGCTGAGTATTGCAGTAAAAAATACTACGATTAATCACTTTGCTCCAATTTATGTCCTCAAAGTTCAACTTTGTTGATATTTGTTTTATACAACCGTCTGAGGCTGTGAAGCAGCACCGGCACTAAAACCTGCCATAAAGGTCACAGTAAAACAGGCTGATATCAGTGATATCAGTCTGATCGAGTGGGGTCAAGTTGTTTCTGATAATACAGCATTATCACATATCTGCTGATGTTCACATAGACAGAAATTCACATTCAACTGTTACATTTGTGCTCAGCACAGAAAATGTTAACGTATTTAATAAAATATCGATATTTGGTGTCCCTGTATCGATACAATATTGCCACACAAAATATTGTGATATGCTCTATCGTGCTGAGTATATGCTGACCCCAGTTAAACAGCCAGAGCTTCATATACATGCAGTCAGGCAGGTAGCGCTGCAGCCTTCATTTCTACAGCAGAGTCATGGTGGAGATCTTTGAGTGGTTAATATTCAGAATCTTTTCCTATGGCAGCCGGATCAACCTAGCGTGCTTTTCCATGGCCCCCGAGCCACAGTGTTAGCCCCTGAGCTACAGTGTTAGCCCCCGAGCCATGGTGCCATCACAGTTCTCACAGATTTGAGGAATACTGGAGCAGAAATGTGGACTCTAAAGTGCAGACAGCACAAAGCTTTATTTGGGTACAGCACTGAGCTCAATGACAAGGTGACAAAGCTAATATGCTAATGTTTAACTGTATCTAAATGACCAGCTTTAAGCATGCTAACTTGCTAACACTCAACAGAAGATGATGGGATTAGCACTGGTTTGTTGTGTTTGCTCATGAATCAAATATTAGACACATTTAAATGTGACACTTTAGACTCAGTTCGTTTTGAGGGGCAAACACTTGTTATGGAACTGAAGCATAAATCACGTTAACGATGAAGCGTTGAGATATTTCAGTCGTAACTCAGAGCAGCGCCGTCATTCGTCTAAACGAATGACGCCCAGGTCACAGTTCAGGGTTCAGGGTAGATTAGATAATGAGAGAGCTCTCAGGTTCTCACAGCAACATGTTATATGCGGGGAAGCGGGCAGGTTTAAGACCTGAGCGACAAATTACTATGCTGACTTGGTTGTGAAACAGGAAGGCTTGTGGAGTGTTCCCGTGGCCCAAGGAGGGACCAACAATGACCCGGTGACAGCGTGAGGGACGTGCTGGAGCCAATTCGATGTGAACGGCTCCAGCTTTCCACCTGCAGGCTCGGATGTGGGTATCACACCTTCAGAGAGGAGCTGCACTGGCAGCCTCTTTTAAATGTTGGTTTAATTTTTTCATCCACATTATTTCCCAAATGAACAGAGGTGGAGAGCAGCTGCACGTGCCAAGGCAATGAGAACGATGTCAGAGGTGATATTGTGAAGTACTTATATTGCTGACTGCCTTATAGGGAATTAAACTGTCACAGATATAAAAGCCCTAAATACAATTCCAGTGAGTGAATCTGAGTTTTCTGAGCGGTCCTCAGACCCTGAGGGCATGGACTCAGTTTAGTGTTCTTGTTTCATCACTGCTTTAAAAAGGCTCTGAAGAGGTATTTACAGCGGTTGTTTTGGGGGATATATTTTCTCGGGTTTACATGGGACAGAAAGTGCTGCCATATAAGGTCATTTCACCCAACGCTGCTTAACACACCCACCTAAAGCAGACCGTCCTGATAAAGGGAATTTGTGCCTCTAACTTGCAGTCTTGGCCGTGCATGCAGCACAATCTTCACACCTGTTCTTTACGCATGTTCCCTTTGATAGGCGCCGTCAGCTGAATGCAAAGATTGTGTTTCTTTCTTGGTCACTCTCTAGGAAATCCATGAAGTGACTTCCTGAAGAGAAGCCAACACCAATGTTGTGACAAAGATAAACTCTGACAGCTGATCTTTACTGCTAAAAGAAATTCAGAAAGAACTAAACACTTAGAAATGTGCCGCGGCGTGACTGAAACAGGTTGGAGCGCAGTAACCCGACACACGTCTGTATTATTGTAACTACCTGGGAGGACGATTTACTGCAGCAGCCACTAAACACCGTCAAACCGAAGTGAAACAGCCTCACAGCTCCATCAGCTACAAACTGAGGCAGAGGAGAACAGGGCAGCTCTATGCAACGCTGAGCTCAGTGGGCTGCTGGGAACTTGCTTCCTCTCAGGGGTCAGCTATGGTCAGCGGGCTGGGGACGAAGGGGAAGGTCTTGGCATCTAATGGACAGATTGTGTGTCTTTTCCTGTGAGCGCCCACTAAACCCAACAAGGGGAATTTCCAGCTCGTCTCCAGCCATTGTACTGCAACTTCAGCGAGAGAGACCACCCCGTGGCCCCCGAAACTTTCAAAGGCAGGAAAGAGAAGAGCTCGTGCTGCTGACCAACAGGATATATTTACAGTAGAGGAGTCAATACGTTATTGTGAACAGGCCTCTGTCAGCAGCAGGATGTTTGGCAATCACAGCGGCACATTTCTGGCACAGAGACCTTTAAGCATTCCTCTGCATCTTATCTTTTCATTAATCCAGAGCGGGGCCGCGGAGAGCCAGGTGAAGGACCTACCTGTGTGCGCGTAGATGAACCACAGAGCTCCGGTCAAAAGAGCCCCGATCACGAAGGCTGCGAAGGCGATCCCCACCACCACAGGAGTGTCGATCAGATACACCACGCCTGCAAAACAGACCGCCATGTTTTTAACGTTAAACAAAAACCACCTAAAGCTACATTTGTAATCTAATTACTTTCCTTCAGTGCGAAAGACAAAAAGGCCAACAGCTCCACTGTGATGGGACGTGTCAGTATGAAATAATAAGTGGCCTGAGCTAACGATTCTCTTGTGCAGTTTACATATTTGCCACTTTTGGGTTCACAGAAATATGAATGAAAAAGAATCAGTTTTATCATTCTCACCATCACGAGGAGAATTGCCTGGCTCTCGTACTGCGTATGTAGGATCTGCAAAGATAACGTAACAGACTGTAAATGCATGTGGACACTGTGTGTACAGATGCACAGCATTCAGTATCAATTACAGTACTTTGAACTGTAAGGGGCTGTCAGGAGCAGCAGACTGTGGATGTGATAGCTGTGAGCCAGCAGCGTCCTAACCCATGAACCTTCTGACCTTCGCACCAGTCTTCCTCATTTATTTCAAGCCACCTGGACGGCTTTCAAAAGTGGAATTAGCCGTAATGATGTCTTACAAACAGCACAAAGGTGCTTGTGTACGGGTGAACCCAAGAGGCAAACCTGGTGCGTGTCCAAGTCTGCCGCACAATGGGCGCTATTCTCGGACAGAACACCTTTAAGTTTTCATCTCGCGTAATGGATGATGACAGGTCATCAGAGACGACTTTAATTCAGAGGGGACGAAGGCCAGAGGACGTCCCCTCTGCCGCCCTCCGCCCCTTCACTCCGCTATCTGTGCCGGGTGACTTGTTATGCTAAAAATGTGGAGAGGCCGCGAACACGCGCAGACCAAAGCCAGCGAAATACCTGCAGTGTGTAACGTTCTCGTGTCAGCTCGACTCAGAGATCAGTTCTGTATGAAGCTGAAAGCTCACTTTCAAAGAGGGCCTTCATGTCTGTGATGTCTGCAGGGAACGTTCTCTGCAGGACATCTGCCCGGTCCTGACTGCTGTTCTCTGCCTTAACAGAACCAGACATCTGCTTCAAAGTTACACTGGTGATTTGTGTGAGCTTTCTGTTCTTGCCAAAGTTAAAACAGCACTGATATCTCTATGAACGACATTTATTTATGTGTTTGTCTGCTCTGGAATGGAAGAGCACGCCTGCGTGATGACTTGTTTTGGTTCAACTTTGACCTTTCCTCAGAGCGGTGGTTCAAACGTATAAACCCTGAACTCTGAGCCGAGCTCAGGTCCATTAGCTGGTGTTCTGCTCGGGCAGGAGTCCTAACCAGAGTGCTCCTTTCATCATTAAAAATATCTTAAAACTCTAAAGTGAGCTTCTTGACATGTGGCCAGTGAATGCAGCAAACCATATGGAGAGCCTCATTCAGTTAGTTTGTAAAACCAACCATATTTTATGAGAAATCAGCTACTTACAAAGATAAGTTATCTAAAGGATCGACCCATTCATATTTTATGAAGTGCAGTTTCGCCCTAACAGTATGTTTAATATAACGATGCTGACTTTAAAGCTGCGCTCTGCCTTTATGCTCCGCAGACTAAATGAATCCCACTGATGTGATGATATAATCAACACTGCCAGCCTCTCAGACAGATTAAACCTTTCAACGTTTTCTAAATGTTCCTGAGGACATAAAAAAGGGAACACATTTATTGGCGTTGTGAAGCAGTAAATCTAATTTTGATGGCAGAGCTTTGAGGCTGTTTTCCATGTTTTCCAGGCACCAAGTTGGCCACAAGTGGCTCACTTTGATTTGCAGATTGAGCTCAGCTCTCCGGGATGCTGTCCAGTGCAGAGCCAGGGCCCCTGAAAGGCTGCTTATTTTGTTTGCCATCCCAGCATAAGCGATGCCTTTGTGTTCTTTGAATTTGAGGTTTGTTTGTTTTCTTCAGCGTGTTTATGGCATATCTGTGTTTATGTACTCCATGGAAAATAAACCCGCTGCACTGGAACAGCGGTGCAGGCGGTGCACCGGCTTCGTCACTCAGTCGGTGCTTCAGATTTCTTCAACATCAACACGTGACTCCGTCCACGCAGTGAAACCTGATGGCCAACTTTGACCTCCAGAGGTGGGTGGCTTTACTACAATGTAATAAAGCCACCCACCTCTGGTTGGAGGTACACCCCTGACTCACACTCGAGCTCCGAAGGGTTTTGAGGCTGTTACCAATACTGATGTTCACGAGTGACCACCAAAATCTGGAAAATATCTTCTGCAACTGAGTGCAGCCTCAAAATTCATCTAGAAGTTATCATCACTCGGTCTACGAAGCACTCATCACGACTGACAGGAGGACAGACGAACCCTTCAAGACTGCGTTCACATTTTTGGCCGTGTTACAGTCTGCGATTAACCCGACGTCCATGTCTTTGGATAGTGGGCGCAGAAAAGGGCCGCGGGTTCAAACCCACACTGCAACGCTGTCCTGCCCAGCGGAGGCCCAGAGCCACGCTGACATATCAGTCGGGCTGTATCTTACACCAATTAAAATGATGTCATTTACATCAAATCACAAGCCAATAAAAACGACTCAAACTGCGCCCAGGTCTCCCGGTGATGTCATTGCTCAGAGGGGATGCTAATTTGAAAAATGCTTGCAGCCAGCTAGAGAACAGGCGCAGATTATATCAGTCCATTTAGGTTTAGGTCATAATAAGCATCATGTGATGGAGTTACCTCAGGCCTCCACCCCCTGCAGGCTGCTCCCACCCTCTGAATACTCTTACACCCCCTGAGATGCTGCGATAACGCAAGTGATGATCGAGGGGCCTTCAGGCTCTGACTGGGCTCCCAAAGCCAACCAGAGGAGCACCACTCCTCGTTCTCCCCCCTCTGCTGGAAAGCTGAGGCCACAGTGAAGGGCCTAAGTGAAAACAACTGGAGCTCAGTACTGTATGACTCCTCTTTTCCACATCACCCTCAGCACGGACTGGTCCACAGCAGAACTGGGCCTCAGTGTGAGCACACTCCCCTTTACTGCAGTCAGCCACGTGCTAAAAACACACGCCTGTGCGCAGATGTAAACGGACACACACGAGCACCTGTGTGCACGATCACACACACACACACACACACACACACACACTGCTGTTAATGGAGTTTAGGTGTACCGGCTTCATGTGGCCTTCAGAGCTGCTGCTTCCTTTAGTGCAGGTTTATTATCACACCCATATTTGTGCATCACAGAGCTCACCTGGTGTGTCCGGTTGAGCCGGACCATCCACCACCACCAGCGGCTGAGTCGACACCTTTTGGGTCATTATCATTGCCATGATGTTGTCGGCAGAAACAGAATCGCAGTTTGCAGTGGGCGGTAAACACTGAAGGAAAGAAAAAGAATAACTTAATATGAGAACTTTTACAGTGAAGAGAACAAACCGCCATATCTGCTCAAACTAAATAAATCAGCCACAACTTGGAAAGAGAATGATGGCAGAGGTGCTGTCTGCACATCGATGCATGCTTCCTGCTCAGCTTTGGGTGCAGAGCTGACCCTGACTCAGGTAAAGATGGCGCCCTACGGGACCGGCTCCTCAAACAAACACCGGTGATGCTGTACGGCTCATTAGACACCAAAACAACAGCAAATGCTTTCACAGTAAAACAATTAAACATGCAAAGCACTTTGGAGAAGATTACTGTGCATACCCGCGGCAGCTTTGGGTTCTCCTGAGGTGTCTTTGAGCACAGAGACATCTCACAGTGCAGGAAAAGAAGGGACACTTTGAAGGAGGAGTTGAAGATGAAGCTGAAGGTCTTCTTATCCGTCTTTGTAGGCGGGACGGGGAATTCCCTCTGAGGATAGTATGTGACAGAGAAATCTTTGGGGCAAACTGTCTCAATGAGCATGTAGTCCGAGGGCACGTTGGGATTGGAGTCGGGAGAAATGAAGCACGATATGATGGTGAACCCCAACTCTGGATCTGCTGCAGTTGATGTAACCTGGGGTGGATGAGACAGAATTCAGATGGTATTTGTCATTTATCATGAAGTGAAACTGCTGAGTGAGACTGCTGCTCTGATCTGAAGTCAGCTTTACAATATAATCATTTATAAAGGTCCATTTGTGGGCCTCACAAATATTGCTCTGAAGAATGCTGTGAGAGTTCCAGATAAAACCTTTAGTTTCACTCTGCATGTTGTTTCATAAACAACACATTTTTACTGTAATTATTGTCCATCCATCCCTCCATCCATCCCTCCATCCATCCCTCCATCCCTCCATCCATCCCTCCCTCCCTCCATCCATCCATTTTCTTCCACTTATCTGGGGCCGGGTTGCAGGGGCAGCAGCCTAAAGAATCCCAGGCCTCCCTCTCCCCAGCCACGTCCTCCAGCTCATCCGGGGGGACCCCAAGGCGTTCCCAGGCCAGCTGAGAGATATAATCTCTCCAGCGTGTCCTGGGT
>JAVDPK010003105.1:311098-329561 GCA_034780415.1 Cichlasoma orientale | reverse complement strand
AAAACACACACACACACACACACACACACACACACACACACACACACACACACACACACACACACACACATGCAGGAATAAGATAACAGTGAGCAGTGAAAGAAAGTGTGAGCTTTTCAGCCTCAAACTGATAAACTGACACAGGAAGAGATCAAAGCAGGAAAAGAAGGAGAGCACAAATGTCTTAATGCACCCGTCTCCACAGAACATGCACTCCAATGTGAGAGATTAGAAACCATACCTCCACAAACACTTGCTGATTTTGTGAAACGGTGAAGAAGGTCTGGCGTGCAGGTTTGTTGGAAGGCAGCGTGTCGTGCAGCTCCATGTTAAACGTCATGTTGGTGACCGGTTGCCTCGCCGGGCCCGGCACAATCCCGGGAAGCGTTTCTGAGCTTTCCTGATTCTTTCTGTATGTGCAGTTGAACTAGGAGAAGAATAAAACAAAGCCAAAGCATATATCAGCAGGGATCTGACGCTACATTCCTCTGCTAAGCACTCTCACTCCACATGACTGCGTGTCACTGCTCGACCGCATTAAGACGGACCGGGAACCAAAGGGATACTGTATAAACAAGAACAACAAGTGGGAGATGAGGAATGGATGAGATAAGGGAAAGTAAGCAGCAGAGAAAAGATGGAGAAACTTCCAAATGGAAAATGTCGGGTCAAGTTCATTAAACGGACATCGTGGAAAGATGGGGCGATCGGAGGAGCCAGATGAGCCTTTACTAGCACCGAGGGGCACCGGGAAACTGGGGCTTCTTCCAGCTGTGCATGATTTACTGCACACAGACACACAGTTTATCAGTCGTCTTCACTTGTCAGCTTATACCCTGCAGTAAGGAGCAGCTCAGGCAGAGAAAGGACCAGAAAGAGTCCACAGTCTTACCTCTATGATGGACGGCTCCGGGCCGTGCACCGGAAGTATCCTGTCTGATTCCTCCGGGTCCCTCGGGAACACGTCCAGGGCCGGATAACCCATCGGGCCGCCGCTCCCATCTTTAGTCTCAGCATGACTCACCATGACCTGCACACCACAGATGAGTTAGTTACTGAGCCTAGGCTTGCTTAAGCACATCGGTTAGTAAGTGAAGGGAAAGTTTACACAAAAACATTTTCCTTTTTTTTTCCTTCCTGAGATTCGAATCATTCGGAGAGGTCGACAAAACATTCTTGCTTAAATCTGGGAATGTCCTGTGGCCTCAGTGAGACACATTTCTACATCCACAGAACATATTTCTAATTTCTGAGCGGAGCAGCGGCATGTCAGGGCCTGAGAGGAGCATGCTGCTGTAGAGGGAGGACGGTCTCAATGACACCAACAGAGCTGTTAGACGTTAGCTGACCTGCCTTTGGTGCCACTGCTGAAATAAATCAGCGTATCACAGCAACGTGGGGACAACAGCCAGAACACATTAGCTTTGATGAGTGAGAGCCCAGACAATGAAAATTAATCTCCTTTGACCAGAGGTCAGAGGTCGTCTGCGCGTCCAAATGCAAGCACAAAAGATGACCTTGGACTTGTGCCTGGATTTTCAATCTGCACTGGACAGAAAAAGCATTTCTCCAAACTTCCCCCCACAAAGGTTTTAAAAGGCCGGGGTGGAAGTGATTCATCCTCGCTGAATGAATGCATTCCATAATAATGAAGATAACTGTGGATGTTTAATCCCAGAACAGCAAGTGTTCATTATTAGATACAGAAACACTTTAAAGTCAAACCGATGTAACCACTTTTCCTGCATCCTGCAGATCTTCTCCATATTTTTGTAGTTCCAGTTTATACATAAAAAGAATAAGAGTCAGGCCTCGCAGTGAGCAGCAGTACGACTAATGCTAAAAAATACACAATCGACTTTGTGGGCATCAAATTAGCCTCAAGCTTTTCTGCCGGGCAGCTTTCTGACGTTTCCCACCAGCACAGCGGAACAGCGGCTGCACAGTGTCACAGCTCAGTACCGCCCACAGACATCGAAGCCCAGTACAGGAATGGTGCTGCACCAGTAAACCCAGGCTAGCACACCTGTGTTTGGATGCTAGTGAGTAGAGGGAGGTTTGGCTCTAAGGCTTTATGCCAGACAGGTTTTCTAAGACATGGATAACACTGGTTGGAGGGTGGACTTCACCAAAACCGGGATTTTGTCCTAAATCTGACCAATCCAAAAAAAAAAAAAAATACAGAAAGAAAATAAGCATTCTGACTGCTGGCCTTTCTGGGAGAACGTCTCGTCCCACCAGCGAGGTGCACCTGCTAGTTAGCCTGATTTTGCAGCAACAAAAGCAGCAGTAACAACATCTGAGTGACTAACATGGCAAATAACAGCAGGTATTACAACTTTGGCCAGTTCACAAGTCAAAATACAGCAAGATGACTGTTTTTTTCTGATCTCAGGTAAAGCAGCCATACTTCCACCAAATTACGTCATACTCACAGAATTGATGTGGAGGGCCATGTGGCTATTCTGCATGGGAAATACGGTGGTCTGACAGCCAGTCAGAGGAGTCTCCAGGGTGTAGTGGGTGGCATTGACTGTTGCTTTGCATTGTGGGTCTAGAAGTGTGAGGCTGGCATTTGTGAACCCGTTTGCCTGAAGTAAGAAAAAAAAAATGGATAGACATCAAAACACTTTTCCTTTATTAACTTCTCAGAACTGTAAAAGAAGCATAAAAAAAGTAGCTGTGTGAAACTTTCTCAGGAATAAACAAATCCCACAAGGTGGTCCAGCTCCAGCTCCTAATTACAGCCTATGCCAGTTTCCATTCTGTGATGTGGGCTGATTGAGCTGTCCCTATGTTCACACGCCAAACGCTCCTGCCTGCTTCAGTGATTTACTTCTGCTCATTTCACTTTTGCAGAACTGAAACTAACCCCACGCCATTCGCAGGAGGGGTCACGGCAGCAGATTACACTCATCTCCAAATCAGCTGTCTACACGATGATCTACATGTGACCTTTACCATTATCTGGTAATAACCTCTGCACACAACACGGCATGGTGGAGGTTTATGCTGCTATTTTGTAATGACTGCCTGAGACATTCAGACATCCATTCAGCATTTTAATTGGTCTAGACTCCGCTGTTGTCTTTGGGCGAGCTCCACTTTGATGTTTTCTGCTCGTGCTGTCACATTTTGTCACATTGAGTCTGTGTCGCATGAGAAGAGATGTAAAAATAACAGAACAAAGTGCCGGTCCTGTTGATCCGATTTCAGTATTTCAAATCATCAATCACGTCTGATTAGGACTAAAATGAAATGCTCAGCCTACAGACGAGCGGATTATCGAGCACCAACATGAGGAAAAACTGTATTTGAGTCATTTAAATCTGACCTGCAGGCTCTCTTTGTCGATGCTGACCACCATCCTCTTGTCTTCGCACTGCACGCTGAGGCCAACATTCAGAACGTCCCGATGCTCTTCGGGCTCATCAAAGTCCTGGAGCGGGTACGGCAGGCCCATGGACAGTGGAGGGAACTGAAAGGGTGGACTGGACTGTCGCAGGATGGCAAGCTCGGGGGGTAATTTGCTCTCCAAAGGATACACCACATCTGGAAGTCACACATTACCTCATGTAAACAAATAATTACATCTCTGCTTTATTATGAATGGAGACTTTAGAAGATGGAGCTACCTGGCTCTCGAAGTCGGATATTGAAGTGGTTTGCCACAGGAGTGCTGGTGTAAGATGTGACTGGACTGTGGCCATGCTCCTGTGCCCACTGGATTAAGGCCTGTGGGCCTGATGGCAGGTGCTGCTTCGGGAATTTGACCACCGATATCTGCGGGCTCACGCTCACTGTATCAGAGGCCTGTGGGGGAAAAACGCTCATTAGATGCTTTCCATTCAAGATAAATGTAAGTTAGTTCATCTGAGGTGTTGAAACAAACAAAAACATGCTTCTCTGTTCAGGTTTATCGCAGATATTCAGCTTCAAGTACAGTCCTGCACTTATTCTGCATGAATCATGTGAATAAGTGTGAGCTAACGGGCGAGTCGCAGCTCGATCAGTGCTCACAAACCAACATGTTACTTTGCTCCTGTGTCCCGCTGCTCCCCCACTGAGGGACGACTCGTGCTTTCTCACAGTCAGTTCCCACACATGCAAGCCTCTTGAGCAACACTGACGAGAACCTGCTTTCTGACAGATCGAGGCCTCGCTTGTAGTTTGGCCATCGCATCACTTGCATAGCTGACGGTGTCTCACACGCCGGTTGCACAAGCACAGTATCCTGTGTACCGCTGCTGTCAAGTAAAAGTCAGAGCAAGCAGCGGGGGAGCAAAAAAATGGCCGACCCTTCAGATAAACAGCTTTGAAGGATTTCAGCTGTTTGCAACAGGTTCTGGTTTAAAGATGGTTTCATTATTATTATACTCAAAGGTGACCATTTAGACACACATTCTCCTTGTTGTTGCTACACTGTAAACCTGCATTAGAAAGAATAAAAATCGTGGTGATATCACATGATCACAGGTCACATGATCGTGGGTTTAGCTGAACAGCTTTAAGGTGTTACACTTCAGTGAATGAGAACATGCTGCATGAAAAATCCAACCTAATTCACCTCAAAGTAAAAAGCTGCTGAACCTACAGTTTAACAAAGTCTCCATCCTCTGTCACACCGACCTCTGCATGTCCTCCATCACCACATCCATGAATCCTCTGAGGTCTTCCTCAGTTCCTCCTGCCTGCAGCTCCATATACAACATCCTTTTTCTAATATTTCCACTATTCCTCCTCCGCACATGCCCAAACCATCTCAGCCTCTCTGTCTCCCACCTGCTCCACCTATGATTTACTCATTTTTAATCTTGTCCATCCTTTGTCACCCCCAGCAAAGATCTTAACATCCGCACCTCCAGCTTAGCCACCAACCCAAAGGACCAACCCGAATGATGCTGTCATTCTGGAAGGATTGTAAATGAAACAAACTACGCCTGGGCCCACCGATTTAAGGAAGCCAGGGCACCATCCACAGCTAGTACACTGAGGCCCAGGCCTTTATCTTACTTTACTCAAAAGATATGACGGAAAAGTTCATTAACACTTTAATCTGATAAATTAGCAAAAGATAACTGCATGTATTTGTTTTGCAGACGATGCACGGCCGTTCATTTGTATCCTGGGTTTTGACCTGGCATGACGCTCAGACAGCCTGACTCTGTACAGCAGGCAGCTGTACAAACACAGCACGCCTGGCAAAAGTGCAGAGTCACTGCTGCAGTCTCAGCATCAGACAGTGAAGAAACCCAGGATCCCCGCACACCTCAGGGAACAGAAAGGCACATGCAGTAAATAAGTGCTCAGACATACGAAACACAGGGCTGCTGATTCTCTTTCACTTTAACTGCACTGATTTTTTTGCCCAAAGAGGAGGTATAAAATTCCAGCCCTGCAGCATTGTGGTGCTTGGACCACGGCCAGTTGTGCATCGACATGATGTACACTTAAAGTATTCCTCTCAAGTGTGCATAGGTGTCATATTCTTATGGTTCCCAGGGGCCTCGAGACTTGAGTGGCAGTAATGAAGATTTAATATCAAAACTATACGCTCAAGCTCAGCACTGATGTGCGCAAACCCATATTTCTGAGTAAAGTGATGCATTGCAGTAATTAGCCAGTGTTTGTGTTTTGTGTGTGGCGAGGAGGCCCAGAGCCTGAATCGAGCGTTGCTCGTAATTCAGATTATGATTGATGGGCAGCAGCTCCTCCTGCAGTAGGCTTGGTTCTCAAAATATATGATGCCCTCCCCACTCCAGCCTCTGGCTTCCTGAATGCGATGACAGTCCTGGAGCTCCCACGGTGAAATTTCACAGCTCTTCCTAACCTGTTATCCACACCCTGTCCTGCAGCGTGCACAAGGCGCCGAGTCAGCGCACATTCGTGGTGTGACAGTGTTGACATGTGTGTCCACGACATGACTTGTGTGCCACAGAATTCATGTGATTCAACTCTATAAAATCCTCTGTGGAGTCTGTAGAGCAGGAAAGACATTTAATGGAAAGCTTTTGTATCGCTGGCAACTTACCACAACGTGCAGATTGCCGGTCACATTGTGCACTTTGACGACCCAGTTCACAGACTTAGCGCACTTGAGCAGCAAGACAACGTCACGAAACACCAGAGTATCTTCCTTCAGCGGCCGCAAATCCACGATGACATCCACCTGGAACGCACTGCAGGAAAAGGAGCGAGAAGGAATAAATAATAATAGATGGTTAGGTCAACGCTATTGTGCCTTCTGTCTGGCCAACTAATTAAAAAGCTGGACGCAGTCCCAGAAAAAAAGCAGACATATGCACTACACAGCAGATAACACCAGAGCAAGAGCCAGCACAGCTACTAACACATTCCCAGATATGCAGTCTTTTGGGTGTCCAGAATAATCTCTCCACTGGGGAGTGAGGACATTATCTGGCAAACTAGACCTTTAGATCAAGTATTGAAATATCTTCCTAAAAAAAAACACCATCAAGTGAACATAACCCCCTCAGCCTTCGTGTTAGTTCCCATCCAAAACAAGCTCCACAGAGATTATTGAGAGCATCCAGGCCTCAAAAATAAACCGTGACAACATGTGTTCTTGGCCTCCGCCGCCTCAGCTGCTCACCTGCTGGAGTTCGGGGCTTGGAGCTCAATGATGTGGACTTCTCTGTCTTTACTGGGCACAGAGAGGACGCAGCCTTTTGATGTCTGCGGCTTCTCGTAGCTGCCCAGGTAGTTCAAAGACAGGAACTTGGAATCAATCTTGCAGGTGTCAGAAGACAGTGGATCTGAAAGTGGAGAGACGCTTGTGTTACTGTTCAGGGATCTGAGAGACTATTTCGATCCTGCAAAGGAGAACTGTAGCTTTCTGTTACCTCTCCTCCACTGAGAGGTCAAAGCCTGAGGTCAGCAACAGAACTGCACCCCCTGCTCTTGGGAGGAATTCAATATCCTGCTCACCAAACCTTCAGAAGGCTGAGCATTAGCTTTGACCCAGCTGTTCCATCTAAAGAGGAGTTTCTCCCGGAACCCTGCAGCTAGTATTCCCAGCACTGACAAGGCCCTGGCTTGTGCGCCTAATGAGGCTGGGCGTGCCTGATTGGCATGACCCCTCTTCCTATCAACAGGGAAATTCCTTATTTGATTTTATGTGGGAAAACTTAGCAAGATATTTTACCAGAATTCTTTTGGAATAACGGGACAATAATATTCAATCAAAACCTCTTCTGTTTTTTCCTTCACTTTCACAACAATTCATAACTTCATTAACACAGAAAGTTGTGCTCATTCTCAGCACCATGGGAAAAAACCACAGATGCTTCCTTATTTGGCAAACAGAACTTTGGACGGCGAGTAAACTGAAGGTTGGCACCTTCCTCTCCAGGAGTCTTTAAAGAGCTGCAGAGAGATCCTGAGTGTGGGCACGCTAGGAAGCAAAGTGAGGATCTGTCCATCTTTATGAAACACTTCTGAAGCAGTGGAAACCTACAGCTCCTTAGCTGAAGTAAACATCATGGCACTCTGGGTTTGTGCCAAACCACAGCTCCTAATGACACCAGCCAACCGCCCTGCTCTCCACTAACAAAGCGCAGCTCAGTGCAGCCGTCTCTGCTCTGTGCTCACGTGCTTTATGTTCATGTTGTGGAGGATTCTCATTAAAAAGCAACTTATCTCGTCTGAGCGCCCATGAAGTGCAGAGTATGAGACTCCTGAGACTCCTCCCTCAAACCACAAAGGTGTTTCTCATTCTAACCTACCTTCTTTTTACCTGGACAGGTTATCCCCCCCCCCCCCCCCACTACAGGGTGATATTACAATTTTCTCGTACCTTATTACAAACTGAAGAGCTGTGTGTTTGTGTGGCTGCACTCTGAACTCTCCTGCTGTATTTAAGACAAAGTAGCTGTTTGTGTTTGTAACCCCAAAACTATGTAACTTAGTATTTAAATCACTTGGTTTTTTTTTTACCATTTTATCATCTATTAACTGCTCTAACTTTGGACATTTTAATTTCCTCTTCACCTACACATTATTACACAAACACACAAACTTACATGGTCTCAAATGGTGCTTGTATTCAACTTTCAGTGTGAAATAAGGACAAATTAAATGAGATCATTTTTGGTCTTGTAGAGAAAGCACTTGTTATATATTTATAAATAATGTATTGGATTTATTCTGCACACAACTGTTTTTAAAGATGCTACAATGTTACCAAAATACCACCGTTTTAGTTCTGGGCTCTTCTTCAGGCTGCGAGAGACAAAACTACCACAGGCGGCCTGTTAAACAGTGTGAAAGGGTGAGCGTCTTTTGAGGGAAGGAAATTCTTTTCCCAGCGTAGTGCATGTAAACCTCGAGCCCGGGCTAAAACACAAAAGCTAAGTAAAGTTATGAAGGCTAAAGGGGAATGGGGTGGAGGCGTGCCTCGGGGCCCAGAACTATGTTTGGGAATTTTGTGAATCCGGTGCACACCTTCTCCGACTTTGATGTAGATATTTTGAGTCATCCTGAGCTCAGAGAAAGAGGTGACTGCCTCGTACTTCTTCTGGGCCCAGTTGAGGAGGTGCTCATTGCCGTTGGGAAAGGTCTCCTGCTGTATCCGGGTGAAGAGGGAGAAGTTTTCTGGCTTAAAGTAGACCTCTGAGCCCAAAGATACCTTGAGGAGGAGAAAAAAAAGCAGGAGTGTTAGAGGACAAAGGAGCTGCTGGGAACAGATGTTACCGCTCTAAATCATGTGTTTTCTTCAGGGTGTTCAGCTTTACTCACATCCAACTCACTTTCAGATAAAGGGCTTCAGCTAAAAGTGATCCACTCAATTCTGCTCATTTTTACTGCATCACCAAAAATAGAAAAATAAGTAAACACTGAAAGCAACTCCTGAAACTTCCCAAAGCATCTACAAATACGCCGAGCATATTTTTACACATGTTCCTCTACACAATGAGGTGTCTGGTTTCCGCTGTTTATGCAGTGCACCACACTGCAGTGTGTCATCGCAAATGTGTAGCTGTGCTCTAAAAAGGGGCGGCAGAGATGGCACGTATCTTTGAGAGACAAATGAAGTGAGAGACGTTAATATTTACATATTAAAAAGAGAAAATGCAAACTGACCACCGTTCACGTCAAAGACATCCACAGAGTCCGAGCTCACGGCCCAGACGGCCCGCCTCATTTTATTTCCATGATTGTTTTCCTTTCCTGTAAAGTGTATTATCTGTACGCACGAGCTGACACGGTGCTGGCAGGCCCCATTAAAACATTCAATCCATTTGAATCCCAGAGAAAGACGTAAGAGCGCTTCTTTGTGATGAGTCTACAAAGCTGTCCCTAAATTGCAATCATGCTTTAATAATAACAGAACGATATCCCCTCTGACTGTTTAGGCTTTTCGGACACAACTGTTCAAACTCCGCGTGCACATCTGTCTGACCTCTGGACGCTCCTCTCGCTGTTCCTGGCATTGTCACCAGAGGCTGTAAATACTGCTGCCTAGGAGACAGACATCGTCGAAGAATTCAGGTTGACTTTATTTTTAGTGTGTTTACTACAGCAAGAAGCATCGGGGAGAAAGATGGTGGGGAGGAGAGGGGTGGCGCCCTAAGCTGCCGGGGAGGGGCCGGGGTATCCTTGCCAAGCTCAGCAGAGTTTATCAGTTTAATTGCGGGAATACGACCATAATTAGTCGCAAAGAATTAGAGGGGGAAAGCCTGAAAGCCAAATTAGCTCCAGGCCTTCCAGAGTACTGGAAACCTCAGGAATTTGAAACGGGGAAGTGAGGCACCCACTCTGGGCTTTAACAAACTCTCTCTCCCCGCTCTGCCTCTCTCTGCACGCCTGGCAGACCAGAAAGTGCAATTTCTTAACTGCCGTATATAAATATAAATACACTGTACTGCATACTATTTACATAAGCTGTCATTCAATTCTCTGGTGCTAGTTTTGTTGCTGGTGTCCTTAAATGAAGCAAAAAAAAAAAAAAAAAGCCTTACTAAACTCACAGTGTTGAACAGGGTGCTTTGGTTCATCCGTTATTCTCACGTCAGGACCTCTGGAAAAAGATCTAAAAGACGACTGGGTCGGATTCATGTCCTTATAGGGCTGTAGCATACTCTGTATATATTTTGAAGCTCCACATTAATGATTTGGCTGCAACCGTGTTGATTTTTTTGTAGCCAGAAGTGACCTTATTTGGTCGAGCTGGTGAATTGCAAAGTCATCAGTTAACCCTGGCATGCTCGGTTAGCAAGCTGCATCCATAGACTGTATATGCGCGACACAGAGACACACATACCTGCTAATTAGTGCAAGGAACCTAAGGCACTTAGTTTCACTCAGCAAAACTGAAGCATAAGCTTCTTGGACGTTCTGCACCACACACCCTGACATATTATCTGTTAAATTATTCCATTGAAAATGCTCCAAAAGACCCAGCACCACCTGTGGAGGCACCCCCACTGATGAAGCAGCTCTAAAATAGCTGTCACCAAAGGGAAACCATTCATTTCTTATAGCAGACTAAAGCAGCGACTCCAGGAAGTGAACCTTTGAGTTCAGCTGTCGCTTGACCAAAGTCACCCCTACTCTTCAGCCAATCAGTTGGTCTCAGGCGGACACGTGAACATAACGCAGCCATACTCATGTCTCTGTAACGGTGTCAGTTATTTTCCAGGTAAGTCAGTTAGAGTTACAGGTTGTGCAGGTCCAAAGCTGTGCGCTTTCACAGGAAGTCAGATGCATCGTTCCTGGAGGCTATTAACGTACCACTCTTGATTAAAGTAACGTCTGTGATTGTTCAACCGCTGAGAATTTGTTCCGATGAAAGCATATCAATCAATCAAACGACCAATCAACCTTTATACCGCGCCCCAAGCAGAAGAGAAACAGTCCAACAACAACTAAAGTATAATTTCATCACGGAAGAAGATTTCACACCACAAATTTCCCCGTCGTGAGATCATTAAAGTTTTATCTTTTTAATCTTATCTTTAAAGCTGTCGTCCCTGCAGGAAGTTGGTCACAGCACTTTCAGGCAGCCATGTTCCTTGAACTGTAAACTCGGTTGTGTATTGTACTGCATATGCTTTTCAGATCCAAATACATCCTTATTTTCTTTATAGCTGGGTAGAAATTTTATAACAGAAGCACTAACTTATAATAAATAAACCATCACTGCTCCCAACAAAACATAATAACATGCACATTGTGTAATATATAATATATTGTAAATAGTCTTGCCATCATGTACACTGTATATATTGTTATTATTATTAGTATTATTGTTATTAGTATTATTGTTATTATTATTGTTAATCTCGGTTTGCGGCTGCTCTTACACCCAAATTTCCCCTCTGTGGGACAGTAAAGGCTGTTTCTTCACTTCCTCTTCATTTTTTATCTTACCCTCTCAAACAATGATGTGATGTGGAAACCCTCGGTTTAAAAGAGGTGATCCTTCAGCTGTTGTGACTACAGGCCTAGAACTACATTATTACAACAACTGAAAGAGTCTTTAGACAAAACGTCTATTATTTTCCACCATCAGTGTGGCCTTATTAAACAGCACAGCACATCAACGTGCTGAATGACATTATTGATGTAATGACCTGTAAAAATACTGCTCTGTTCTCGATTGGCTGAAAGCTTTTGACACAGGTGACCATGGCACCTTTGGATACAGACCACATAGTATTGGCTTATCTGCTAATGTTGCAGTTACTTAACACAATGTTTCCACTTTGCTGGGTGTTCTTCTTTTCTGCCACTATCAAAGGATCCCACATTAGGACCACTGCCCTTCTATAAATTAACTTTGTGCTCATTTATCAAATGCTGCGTTCCATTTTTATGCAGATGACAATTTTCTTCAGTAGTACAAACTGAACACTGAAGAACAATGTAACACAACTTACACTGGTGTTCAATGCAGACAGTGCATCCAAGTTTATGTTCATTTCAAAGAGCTGGAAAAGAGCTGTCATCTAAATTTTCTAGAACCAGAGCCACCTGGCCCTCTTTAAATCTCTATGAGCTTATTACCTGGGTAAATAAAGGATATATTTAAAATTATAAGAAGTACACTTTTTCATCAAGTGTGATAAAAGCACATCTGCCAGTGCGGAGCATCCTGCATGATCCCAAACATTAAACAGCAGATTTCCGGCTCTTTCAGCCTATATGGATCCACAAATTATGTCCATATGTGGAGTAAAAGGGAGACGGCGTGTCAAATGTTCGAGATCAATTATCACAGAGATGAGTTCTCACTGAGAACGACACCCTGAGCCTGGGAAACTGCAAAAGGCTGTTTGGAAAATAAGAGGTGTTGCAAAAACAGGAGGGTTATGAAAGTGCAGAATGAGCTGATGGATAATATGAGCATGCAATAACTCTCTGCTGATATTAATGTGATAAATGCTTTGGTGGCTGATTTGATCATCGCTCTCTTGATGAGATACTGGGAGCTAATCGTGCTGCTCGCTGCAGATGTGTTCCTGTGAACTGGCACGCTCTGTTACGGAGAAAACAATACCATATGTCTCAGCGCCACTCTGGAGCGTTCCTCTGCTGGTTCTGTCTCCAAATAAAAACACTAGTGGCTACCCATGGTTTCCATTAGCTATTACAGTGAGGAGAGAGCGCAAGCCTACAAATAATGAAAGAAATACAGGAGTGAAAAGGCAAACAGGCAATGGGCAACACACAGGCCAACAGCAAAGCTTAAATAGTGTTGTTCCATGAAAAGCCATAAAGCATTTGCTCCAGATCAAGCCTTTCAAGCAGAGATGCAACACAGCTCTCAGCCTCAAACCCACAAAAAGATATATATGCATTTGGCCACAAAGTCAGCAAAGCACACTTTGCAGATGTGTCTCAATTCAAGTCATGGTGTCCCTTGGTACAATAAAATTTGGCCTTCATTCCGTGTTCACATTTCATGTCAGTTTAGACCCGCGATGATTCCTGCCTACTGCTGATTGACAAAAGGTACCGTGGAAAGCATGTTTTACAACAAAAGTCTGGCATTTTAAAAGCCATCAGGGTCCAGTGGCCAACAGCAACAGTGTGCTCAGCGGCTCTGAAGCTTTTCCAGGCAGCCCATCTGTGTCCGTGGAGCCCTGAGCACTGGGACCAGGAAACAAGGCCTGGCAGGTCTGATTCAGAGTCCTATTAGCCGCAGGAAACAGCCTCTCCAGTGGAAAGGCGAGTGAGGGAGGTCTGGCATGGGGTTTCTGTTCTGAAGTTGTTCTGAAGTGTTAAGCCCAAAACCAGCTTCACTTGTTGCTCTGCGCTCAAACATCCCAACTCCTTTCTACAGCAGAGCGACCGGGAACTGGAAAGGTCCATAACGCATTGGCTTTTTTTGAGCGCTACCAGCCTGGAATGAGCTTTTTCGACCTCATTATAGGTGTTGATGTCAGAGCTCCCAGTCGTCTGTGTTAGCCCTGTGATGGACCTTTCCAGGATGTACAGAAAACAGATGGATAGCTGAGGACAGAGAAGCTTGACTAGAGTACCAGCAGCAACTAAAAAAAGCAGGTTTGAGCAAAGCATCAGTTACAATTAATTATGACAGTTATTAGAGACGACAAGAACGAATACCAATTAACACTTAAGAGGAGCCTCAAGCAAGACGCTGAGTTGTATTTCAGTTTCGTGGCATGTTAAGGAGGTGTAACTGTGGAGAGAACCTGAGAAGAGGAGCAGCATCCGGGTCTCCTTCGGGCCATGTGCAGCAGTCAGGCCGGTGGATAAGATAGCAGCAGCTTGCACTGCCAGAGGGCTCAGTGCTGCCACTCAAACACGAATACTCAACACCTAATTCAGCAGGGGCCCCTGCAGTCAGGCAGAGCCATTAGCTGAGCCTCGTCTGGCCACAGGAGCCTTTGTCTCCACTCTTTAAATCCTCTTTGTCTCTTTTCAGCTCACTCAAATGCTGCTATTACTTGTAATGCGAATGCTGTGCTGAAGGGCCAACAGACTGCTGACCCTAACCCTAACCCAACAAGTGATCTTTGCCTCACGTCGATGAACACTGTGACTGAAGTCAAAGATATGAATTCAGCAAAATATCTTTTTAATTTGAGATTAAGCTGAAGTGAAGCATCCTTGCCGGCATCATTAGACCCGCAGCCTCAGCTGGAGTGTTTTTAATGATGGTTTTCAGCTGTTTTCTGTCTGCCATCGCTGACAAGGGGAGATATTTACTGTGATGCTGACCTGCTGCTCTTTGCAGAAACAATCATCTCAGACACACATTATCACAGCTTAAGAAAACACAAGCAGGCCAGATGCTCATCCATCTGCATGAAAAGCATCCGTTTCTTCTGACATGAGAACATTTCCATTACTACAGGAAATGATAATTAAAAGGGCTGTTTGGCACTCAGGCCCAATGTCCTAATGTAGTAAATTTCTCTGAGGGTGCTCAAGACAGATCACGGACTGGTTAGAGGATGTTGCAGGAACCTCAAAAATGTCTTTTAATGTTTTGCTTAAAAAACTGATTTTCTAAAATTCTCTAAGAAGAAAAGAAACTTTTTAGGATGCAGAATGAGTAAAAACCTGTCTGCTAACTGTGAAAACACAGGACTCACTCTTGATGGAGAGGTGATGATTCCCAATATGACTGTGTGATGAAAGTCCCTGTCAGACGAGCCTATAAGGTTTCATGAGATCTAGCAGAAGCCTATTAATACCCAGTGAATTACTGTTCTAAATGCCATCCAGGCCGGGAGAACCCAGAACACATTACTGGAGCACACGGTTCTTAAAATAATATAGGTGACCAATTAAGGGAAAAAGGTTTCATTTCTAGTTGTTACCTGGCGGAGCTGCATGTGATAATGCAAATGTTCAATAAAGTATCTATCTCTGTCTAGATGAAATCTTTTACCTGCTGGCTTCTAACTGTGACATAAGAGAATAGCACAGGTAACACTGCTGTCTCTAACCAGACCGTTTCAGCAGTAAGAACACATCTGAAGCAGACCATGCCCTGCATGTGAGGCAGGGCTGTGTTCATGGCTGAAGACAGCTTTAGAGAGGTGTTTGGTGTTCTTCTGGCTATCCGTAGATCAGACTCGATAATCCACGCCTCGTAATTTGTGCTCTTTTTATTTAAATGTCTCTGGGCTAACGAGCTGGAAGCGGATAAAAGGGAACAGGAAGTTAGATCCCCCCTCTTTCCTCTTCTTCCAGCCACAGCAGCAGCGCTGTGCATCTGTACTGTCTAGATTTCCTCTTTATATCTTTATTTCCTTTTTGCCTTTATTTCTGCGGCGGACACGTCAGTCTCCAACATTTCGCACAGGTTTTCAGCTGCTTTGAGAAATTGTCAAAGTCATAACATATGATTGACATCACCATCAAACTTCTGGCAAGCTCTTCAGCGACTGGGGCATTAAGATTCTGGAAGAGACGACATCTCTCAGGACTGCACTGAATTACAGTGACGAGCCATAACAGTCACTGGATCCCCTTAGTGTCCTTCTGCATTGTGCCATTTGTGCACACCCTCCTCCCTGTCACACTGGCTTCACTGCGAGATGCTTTTAAGAAGTAAGCAAGAAAACCGTCGACCACATATGGAAATAATCTGTGTACCTGATGCTGCGTTCTTGCACAATGCTTTGGTGTTAACGTAACAACAGAACATGAACCCTTCTGGGAAGCCAGAAATACAGAAAAGCCTTCAGCTCAAATAAATGCAACGAAAACGTTTTCATAGTTCGAGAGGACAGTGAAGCCACGGCTGCACTGATTTTCTCATGTGATACTCGGGCTTTGAACATGAGCACTGAAGCAGTGCATTTTTACATTTTTTATTAAGTTTCCCAGAGAGGCCCCCTGGTACCTTTACTAAATATGGCTGACTCCCCAGGGGACCTGGCTCCAACTTCACTAAGATACCCCTCACTAAATCTTTGCCTCCTCCACCCCCACTTGTACCCTGGTCCTAAGAAAAACTTCAGTCTGTAAAGCAAGAAGAAAAGATCCAGTAAGAAAGTTACATTTGTAGACAGAAACACAGCATTTATCAGTATTTTATACTGTTTTATAAACCAGCTTGTAAGATGATTTCAACAAAAATCAGCAGGTCTTATTCTGAGGTGGTACCACCCTCACTGCTCAGAGGGGTTCTGTGGTACCCGGATACACTCAGTGTGATATGAACACCAGCCGAGCAAACGGGACTGTTTAGAGAGGGTGGGGGCACGACTCAGTGTGAGTATGAATAAAGCAGATTTTAGGTTTTCGATACATTGTGTCCCATTTATGAGAGTGAAAACAAACTCTTACAGCTGTATGAGATAATACGACTCAAACGTCTGCTAAATGCTTCCAAAATTATATTACTACTAAAGAACCCATGACTCTACAGACATCAGTACTTTGACTTGCTGGCCAGATCAGCTGCTAAAGAGGGGAAACCTCCCTTTGAAGTGCAGAACAGCCTCCTCTGCAAATTTACATCACTTCAAATATGTTACTGATAGAAGAGGCTACTGAAACGGTAATGCGCTTTAGCCTGTGAGGAAATGAGTACACAGTTTTAGGAAGAAGGACTTTAAGGATTTTTGTGATTCTGGACTCACATGAAAGGTATGCTTGATGCGCAGAGCCAGGTTCTCCGCTCTGACATTCCAGATCAGTGGTTCGGGCGAGTTGAGCACGAAGACCAGGGGCTTCTGGTGGTGCAGCATGGAGTGGATGGGCTTCAGATGTAACTCAACCTGGCAAGGACAAAAAAAGAGAGAAATTAGTGCCCTGTTACAACACGTATACCGAGGAAACAAGGAGAGGAAAAACACAAGTCCTCCAGGATCCCGTTTCACACGGCTAAACTGTGCAAACGTCAAAGCCGCGATTTTCTCATGTTCACTTCGGTATAATCAGTAATATCAGGCACCGCACTGCTGCTACTCTGCGTCCATGTGGCCCTGTGATGCTGTAGATATCTGGCTCTGTTTATGCACTCTGCTGATAAACTTACAAAGATGGCATGCTGGGTTCTCCCTAAAAGGCACTTGCTTAGCATGTAGCCTCAGTGGGACTTTCACACAGTGGACTCTTTGTTCGCAGGAAAAGCAGTAAGTGGCGGGTCCCTGTAACCATCCCTACAGCGTGCAACTGTGCCTTTCTTTCACACTACCATTAAAACAAACTGAACTGATGCTTCTTGTTTCTAGTGTTGGACTTCACTGAACCCAAACTCATCATGATCTGGCTTTTTCTTTAAATTAAACCCAGCTTCCTTAAGAGCTGTTTAAATACTTTGATGAGAACTGACACTGTCCGGGGGGGGCAGAGGTCTGTCTGACACTCCCCTTTCAGCCCCCCCTCGTATTGTCAGACTAATCACATTAGCCCCATTCTGTGTGTCAGCAGTAAAAAGCTGTAAATCACTGACTCAACTCACCAGCATTCACAGCAGATGATCTAAACCATCTCACAGAGAGTTAATCAGTCACAGCTCACCAAAATATCAGCCTTTGTACTTCAGCTGAAACTAATAACAGAGCAAACGATCTGCAATCACAGTGACGGTGATTAAAAAACAGGCTGACAGGTTAATATTAGTGAGCAGCATGAAAACAGGCCAAGCAGTAATTTGTTGGTTATGGGATGCATATCATCAGAGACCTGCACTGTATAATTGAAACCATTAACATTTTATGGTGCACTGCACTTGTGTTACACACTGCTGTGCTCATTTAGATGGATTATTAATGGAAAAAGTAAACAGTTTGTTATAGACGCTGAGCACAGTACAATACCCTTCATCCCTTTAATATCGTTGTACTTTCTCTTTACTAGTTTCCATTTTACAGCCATCCTCATTCCCAGAGTGTGAAGTGCTGGAGAGCTGCTGGCATTGGTGGCACTTCTGAGACACATCTTCACTTCCTCACCCCGACCGAGCGCGCTTTCGCACTTCAATGTAACCGAGCAGAACTGGGTGCCTTAATCTAACCAGTGAGAGGAAGTAAAAAGTCCAAAACTGAAACAAAACAAATTATTACTGGGCCGTTATCTTTAGGAAACCGGTATCACTGCAGTCAGTGTGACGCACACTGACACCAAAGGAAACCGAAGGTGTGTATCTGCAACACCATCAGACTGTGACATTTTCAGATCTGCTCATCATAAAGAATTTGTAGCATCAACACCAGGGAAAGTAATGTATCAACACTAACTGTGACTGGATACCGTCAACAGCATTATGAGGCGACTGTGGCTCAGGTGGCCGAGCGGGTCATATATTCGAAGGTTGCTGGACTGAACCCCGACTCCTCCAGTCCTCATGCTGAAGTGTCCACGAGCAAGATACTGAAGCCTGATTGGCTCCGTCAGAGTGAGACAGTGTGCAAGTGTGCAAGTGTTAGGCATGGATAAGAGTACTGTGTGTGTGTGTGTGTGTGTGTGTGTGTGTGTGTGTGTGTGTGTGTGTGTGTGTGTGTGTGTGTGTGTG
>JAVDPK010003105.1:239599-268947 GCA_034780415.1 Cichlasoma orientale | reverse complement strand
CAATATTATCGTTAATCGCAATAATTTCTGAGACAATTAATCGATTAGCAAAATTTGTTATCGTGACAGGCCTATGTGTGTGTTTGTGTGCGTGTTCAGATAATGATAATTAGTGATTATATGTGCCCTAAATGATGGCTGAGTCAGCAAAAACACTGGTTTCTGTGATGCAGTTTTTGACAAATATATCTGAAGCAAACTCATTTTCATGGATTAGAAAACCAGATTCGAAAAATAAGTTACTATTGTAACTATATTGTGACTTATATTGTAACTTTACTGTCAAATATCAATATTTACTACCAATTAATTCTGTTTATATGAAAATAAATTACTCACATTGCTAGTTTATTTAATAATATAAATATTCTTGTTTGCTTGTTTTGGAATGTTTTTTGTTTCGTTTTTAATAGAGGCTTTTAATTTATTTTTATTTACTATACAAAAGCAAGATGAACATTTGGAAAAAGTGCATCACGTGAATCGAAAGTCCTCCAGTAGCAGCAGCAAAAATCTGCTGTAGAACAGAAGCCTACATCTGAGCGCCTTCTGTAAGGGCGGTTAGATTTATCCATCAGTAAACACTGAAAATGCAATGCTTTTTATCCACACGCTTAGAGATATTTAAAGAGGTACAAAAAAGAAAACGAAAGAAAAAAATAAATATCAATTCACCGCATTTCATGTTTTATATTTGTTTGTTGTAAAATTATTAGCTGTAGCCTTAAATCTGAGTTTAAGTTGAGTTAAAACATCCACTAATAATAATAACCGGTCATATTAAGTACGTGAGCCTGGATCATCATTCAGAGGAAGCAAAGCTCTGTCTGCTTCAAGTGATCCTCGTAAAAGTCAGCTTCCTATCGAGCCCTCTGTTTTCTATTCTTTCACAGCCAAGCGAAGCCTTCAGAGTTTTTACTGCTGCTCAGAAATATATTCTCGTTGCATTTTCCAGAACATAAGTACAAAAAATTATATGAAAGCTGTGTTGGAGAATAATTTATGTTGCTTCTTTATAAATATACTTTTCCTTAACACAGAGACGGTGAAGAAAATCGCGGTTTTTAATTAATTAAATTAACGCAGAGCATGTTCGTGGCTGAAAGCAGTTGCTTTCTAGCGTTTACATGTTCACTGAGGCCATTTTTTCCGCTTCTAGGCTGAGCCAGTGAACTCACCGCTCCGCCCACATCCCGGTGATCCGCAGGCAGGCGCGCTTCCCTCACAGTTGCCGGCCACATGTTTGCAGTCGCAGGTGCACCAAACCAGGCGAGTGGCGTTAAATCTGTAACTCATCGTTTCCAAAGAAAGACAGCGGAGCTCTTTGCGGGAGGCTGTGCGGGTTTAATGCCATTTTATTTCAATCTTTGAGGCAGAAACACGTGTCGGTAGAATTTAGACCAATCAAGTCCGGAGCTCTGAGCACAAGGGTATAAGTTTGGGTTGGTTGCCGTAGAAACGGCTGCCACCGAAGAGCTGAACGCAGGAGCCGTGAAATCTCGTAAGGTAACGTTAGCACGACGATGATTAAGTCAACAAACTTATGTTACTCTGGTTGGTGTAATTATACGAGTACGTGGGACGCTTACAAACTGACAGAGAGGCTCATGACACCCCCACGACCCCCGGGTCTCAGCAGCTACACTGGATAACGTTAGCTAGACATTAGCTCGGTTAGCCGTGCTGAAAGTTTGCGTAAAGTGACGCATTTTTTTAAAAGGTATTCTAACCATTGGGTTGGGATGCAAGTCCAAAAATATAAGAAGTAGTGCCTTAAAGGTGTTAGCTCTGCAGGCCAAAGGCACTCGGTAACATGTTCAGAACTGTTAGTGCAGACATTACTGCTGTTAGCATATCGACGATTCTAACCAGACACTGACCGCAGCGTGGGTATTGCTAGCTGCCACACTAACAGGTGGGCGTGACGGAGGCTCCACGTGCTCCAGAGGACCGTCAACAAGGCAGTGCGCAGCCGGCCCTGCTTTTTAAACGCTGCTGTCTCTGAAACGGTGCTGTGTGTCAACCAAACATTGCACAAAAAGTAATGAATACAATTTAAATGTACTATAAGCTGTGCAAAAGTCTAGAGCCACCCCACATTTTTTTGTTTCCTTCAGAGGAGCCAGGCTTTCTTTTAAAGTGGTCTTGAGCAATCGTTCTCCAGGCTTTCTGAAGGTCTTTTTTTGGACATTGGCTGCTTTTTCACCCTCTTTCAGTCCAGTCCAATGGCTTTGTTAAACCACTTAACACTGACACATGCATACATAAAAAGGCACCTAACTCAAGGGGTAAACCAGGGTTGTGTCAGCACATAAACTTGGCAAAGAACCAGTTTTAATTGTATCTGCTGGCACTTTGTTACCAGCAGCTCATCACAAACACACATACCCTGTGCCCATTTCATTATTTAAATAAATAACAGGTTGACAGGCATAAAATAGTATTTTTGCACCAACAAGGTGATTCCCAAAGAGCTGTTGGCTCAAACTTGGCATATCTCAGCATGGTGTGCAGAGGACAAATGAAGTGGTAGGCCTAAAAGCCATCTACAGCAGATGAACAGTATCTGAAGTCATGTCATTAAGAAATGGAGAAAGAAAATCAGCAAAGAGCTGAGAGCTCATCTGGACCTTCAGCTGATCCATCTGCTGCTCACTGAAGCCTCATTAGAAACAATCTCAGTGGAAGGGCGGCTGTCAGGATGCCGTTCTTAAGGGAGGGAAATGGGGAGGAAAGGCCGAAATATGCCAGATTATACAAGAACTGGGCTGAACATCAGTGGCAACGGGTCTGATGAATCAGAGGTCAGGAGAGTAATATTTGGTTTGCACATTTAACCCAAAATCCTGAATGCAACATTATATTCAGTTTTATTTATATAGCGCCAAGTCACAACAGTCACCTCAAAGTGATTTATATTGTAAAGGGTAAAGACCCTACAATAATACAGAAAAAACCCAACAGTCAAAACGACCCCCTATGAGCAAGCACTTGGTAACTGTGGGAAGGTAAAACTCTCTATTAACAGGAAGACACCCCCCGCTTTATGTGCCACCTGAAGCTTTTTACCACATCACGAGTGTGCTGTACAGAGTAGCTCACAGTAGGCTCTAAAAAGTTATTTTGACATCACCTGTACACGTAGAATTTCTTCTGCATACAGTTTGCAACAGTGATGCTGCACATCATCGTCACCACATTAGGTAATTAGTCTCCCACAAAAAGTGAGGGTAAAAAGGTACTTATAATTTGTATTGGTCATAGAGATCATTATTTCCCTCTTTTTAAGGTTAAATTCAGTGTCTCACTGCAAACCATAACTTGAGCAGGCCCCGAGCAGCCGCTGCAAGCCAGCACGAAAAGGAGCCAGAACAACTAAGTTGTTAATAATGCTATCTGCCATCATCCAGTATGCATGTTTAACCTTTTTATAAAGATCATCCATGTACAAATGGAAAAGGATGGGTAACAATAACCCACCCTGCCAGACCCCAGGTTAAAAAGGATGTAGACGCACTCCTTCCTGATCTGACTCAGTCTGATGTGAATGTCAGTGATGTGAGAGCCTTATTAGATATGAGGGGACTTCATATCCTTGTAGCTTTATAAATAATTGACTGTGACTAGTACAATCAGAAGCTCAATTCTTATTTTTGTTTAGTCATGTAAGCTTTAACCTTAACTTTCAGGCTGTTACTAATAACAAGTTTACCCCTTTAAACAATATGAGCATGCTTTATAGATTTTGTATGTATCTTTTTATATAGTCATATAGTTCATTTTGCAGCGAGTTGTCATACAGAAAAATCCTTCAGAGGTTTGTAACCTCTGACCTGCTCTGCCTTCATGCATAACAGATCCCAGTGTTTTGGGAGGGTCTGCAGTGCTTTAATATTGCTGCACTGATGCAGTTCCTGAGAGATGCTGTTGGTGGCAGTATTACCTGTGTATAGCATGAAGGAGCCTCCTCTTAGAGTTAATACCTGGTATGCATTGTAGACATGTTGTCAGTGTTTTTCTGTGGTGTGTTTGGTTTCGTGCAGAATATTTATTTAGCCAACAAGATCAACATTTAAAATTAAATAACTCAGATTGATATGTAATGCATTTTTCCACATTCCACCAGTCAGCTTATTGGAGTCAGATGTTAGTTTGAGTGCATGTTTATTTCAGTATCTGATTAAACAGGGTTGTGTGTAGCCTGCTGTGAATAGTGACATATTTATTTTTATTTTTTTTTAAATCTCCATATTTTCTGTTTGAATCTGCTGGAAATTTAAGAAATTTATATTTTCATAGATGTTTTTAAATGGATGAGTATCTTCCTGAAACATTTGGGTGCTGAGAATTGTTGAAGATGTCGCTGAAACAGGAGGAAATGGTGTATTTCCTGGAGATTATTATTATTATTATTATTAGTATTTTAAATTATTATAATTTCCTGGAGACTGTTTTCATATGCAGATCAATACATATTTGCTGCTAAAGAGGTCATAGTTGTTGACAGGATCATTAATTTATGTGTTTTTTTTAATAATTAGAAAAAAGATGAATCCTTTACATTGTCATGTTACGTTTAAGGTTTCATTCTCATTCTCCTTTATATTTTTAAGGTGTTGAGGTTGCAGCGTTCTTGCAGTAAAGTAGTTTTGTTATAATGTGGTTCATTTTAAACACAGGGTTCATACGGGTGCTGGAAATCCTTGAAAATGCTTGGATTTTAACACTGTCTTTTCACGGTTTGAAAAGTGCTTGAATTTTGGATATAGTGCTTGAAATCTGTTTTTTTTTGTTTTGTTTTTAAATTGTCATCACTTTGATGGATAGTTTAGGTTCCCGCGTTAGACCGAGTGACACCGTGGCAGCACCATCAGAGCTGTTTTAAACCGTATTTGCTCACAATAATAAAGAGAATAACGTTTCCAGAATTAACTATCAGTAGTTTTTGTTTGTTGTCAAGTGACTTATGGCATAATATAATCTTTTTAATGTGATTAAAAAATGTGAAATAATTTTGAGTTTGTATAAAAATGTATCAGTGTTAATGTGCTGGAAAATCTTAAGTTGAAATTGCTTAAAAAGTGTTTGAATTTGATCCTGGAAAAGGTGTATGAACCCTGTAAAGAGCAGCTGCTGCTTTCCCCTCCTCATTTAGGAAACCGTGCTTTGAGCATCAAGTTTCTGCAAAGCAGCCTGCAGACAGCTTCCCCCCTTCATGGGCTTTGGACCTCACAATGTCGGATGTGAAGGTCTGTCCCCCTGTGAGTGGGAATCCCCCTCCGCCAGAAGTCATAAATCCCAAGAAGCCTGGGCGCGTAACCAATCAGCTGCAGTATCTGGAGAAGGTGGTTCTCAAAGCTTTATGGATGCATCAGTACTCGTGGCCTTTTCACCAGCCAGTTGATGCAGTGGGACTGTGTCTCCCAGTAAGTAGCAAAGTTGTAGCACTGCAGTATGACAGCTGCTGAGATACAGCCATGAGTTTTCAGTGTTTGAATCTTAAACTGGCTTCAGTGCAGTCTGTTTTTGTCCTGCAGGATTATTACACAATTATTACAAATCCCATGGATCTTGGCACTATTAAGAAGCGGCTGAAGAACAGATACTACTGGCAAGCACTTGACTGTGTAAAAGACTTCAACACTATGTTCACCAACTGCTATGCCTACAACCGGGTAAGATGATATTGTTTGGATTGCTGCGTAACACCAAGATGTAATCCCAAAGGTGATTTCATACCTCCTCACAGAAGCGAGGCGTACAGGAATCAGCTGTGAAGTAGTGCAAAAGTAGTTCCACAAATGAACATGATCACAATCGGTTCAGGGCTAACACAGACAGACACACAACCATTCACATGCACACCTATGGGCAATCAGTTCAGATTCGCTGACCCAAAGTAGATTTATAACGGCATCTCAGCACTTTAAATTGTCAGAAGAGTACATTTTCTATTATTTCTATTTATTGCATGCATTTTTTCTCAGCCTGGGGACGACATCGTGTTTATGGCGCAGAGCCTGGAGAAGCTTTTTCTGCAGAAACTTTCTAAAATGCCTGGTGAAGAGTTTGCGGTAGTAGTCACAACAAAGAAACGGCAAAAAGGGAAAAAGTCAAATGCAGGTACATTTTGTCCCATCTTACAGTTTTTATAACATTTTAAACTTAAAATGACAGTACTGTGTTCCAGGAAAAATTGCACTTTGCTGGCTCTTTAGAATTGTTCATGTGTTTATCACCTGTGATGCAGGTGCATTAAAGCAGAGATCCCTGATGTCAGAGGTTGTTCTTCAGCAGACCGTCACAGTCATTCCTCCACATGTGCCTCAGCCGAGCCCACCCGTCCAGCTCTCTGCACAGACTGATGCAGCTGTAAGTACCGAAATGGTTTGCAAGCAGATTTCATAGTGTGCATACGAATTGAAGTAAAAGGTAACATGAACATCTTACCTACTTGTAATAACTCCTCATGAGGTGGTTTAACTAAAGATCTCAGTGTGTGTGCGCATGTGTGTGTGATCCCATACAGATGGTCATCATTGACAAATACTGACACATAACCTGTGTTTGTGCCTGAAAACCAACTTGTTAATTTTGTCTCCCGCTGCTTTCCAAATATCCAGAGCAAAAGAGGTATTAAGAGGAAAGCAGAACCCTCCACCGCCTCAGTGCTCACAAGCAGTGAAGTCTCCATAGAGGACCACTCAGCACCTTGTATTCTGCTCTCCCGCAGAGGAAGTGGAAGGCCCATCAAGCCTCCTAAGAAAGACTTGTTTGCCTGTGAGGGCAAGAAGGTGAGACTGTCTGAGCAGCTCAGGTACTGCAGTGATATCCTGAAGGAGATGCTCTCAAAGAGGCACACTGCATATGCATGGCCCTTTTATGTGCCGGTTGATGCAGCTGCTTTGGGTTTGCATGACTACCATGAAATCATCAAACGTCCCATGGATCTGAGCACTGTCAAGGTAAAATGACTGAGTTAATCAACGTCGTAACCTGATTTTCGGTATATTGTCGATCAGTTTTCCCAACTAAAAATGTAATTTCCTCAGAAAAAGATGGATGGACGAGAGTATGCAAATGCAAAGGAGTTCGCTGCCGATGTCCGCCTGATGTTCTCCAACTGTTACAAGTACAATCCACCTTCAAACGAGGTGGTGCACATGGCAAGAAAACTTCAGGTGGAGTTTATCAATTCCAAAACAAAACAAACAACAATAAACAACTTTTACTGTCACATGCACATTCATGTAGTGAAATTCTGTCTCTGTATTTAACCCCTCACACATGCAGCACACACAGCACAACATATGGAGCAGGGGGCAGCTAGAAATCGAACGAATTCAACATGCCCCTGTAGCAGTTGTGTAGTCTAACCTAGGTCACTTGAAGTATTATTCGTGTAATGGCTAACACAGCAAAAACATCTTGTATCTTTAACAGGAAATGTTTGAGGCCCGTTATCTGAAGCTTCCCCAAGAAGCAGAGCGCTGCCATCAGCTGGAAAGCAAGGAAAAAGGAAAGCGAACTGGAAGTCTGCCAACTTCAGGAAGTTCTGACAGCAAAAGCTCATCAGACGCCGAGCCATCAGAAGAGGTAGCTGTGCAGCTTGCCAGTCTAGAGGAGCGGGTTGGTATTGCACACAACTGTAACAAGCAAGTGGTTTTGAGAAACGAATCACTTTGATACTTTTTACTTAACTGTCTTTATTAATGGCTGCTTTTCAGTTGAAATCTGTCAGTGATCAGCTGAAGAAGCTTTCCCAAGAGCCCACAATCCAATCCAAGAAGAGGCAAAAGTTGAAAAAGGAAAAAAGATCAAAAGAAAAGGACATCGCTCGAGTAAAGAACAAATCCTTGACATACAGACCTGCTGTGGACAAGGTCACAAACAGCAGGAGCTCTTCCGTGTAAGTGAACCCCAGTGAATGTAGTTTGTGTCATACTTGCACAAAGTGTGCTAAGCATAAATATTTGGTGTGTATCTATAGGCATGGAACCAGACATCCTAATCCCTGTGAATCCATGAAAAGCGATGGTGAGGCATCATCAGCACCAATGACTTACAAGGAGAAGAAACAGTTAAAACTGGACATCAGCAAGCTGCATGGTGACAAATTGGTCAAGCTCGTGAAAATCATCCACAGCGGGGAGTCGTGCGTGCGAGATTCTGCTCCGGAGGAGATCGAAGTTGACTTTGAAATGCTTAAGCCTTCCACACTGAGAGCTCTGCAGAGGTTTGTTGCAGAGTGTCTGAGTCAATCCATCAAGGATGTAACCAGTAAGTACAGCGTGAACTTTGTCCTACTTGACGTAATCAGCAGAATACAATAAGTTAGTCAGCTGAACGCAAAGCTTCTCCCTGCAGTAACGGTGCATGCTTATTATCAGGTCAGCCACAGTCAGGCAGCCAAAGCGATGTTTTACGGGCTAAAAATTAGGTCTGGTGCTGGTTTTTATGATTGTTTCTGCAACTTTATCATCTTGTGAAATAGGGTGTAAAATGTTGAAGTATTCAGGTAATAAACGAGAGGTGCACCTTTGAAGGGAACATTGACTTTTCTTCCTGTTACAGGATGGTGGGCAGAATTAGCAGCTGTTGCTTCTGTTCTTCTAGAAAATCATTTTTATGTACAGATGAATGTTGAGCAACAGCAACAATTTGGATGTTATCGTGGGATAATGTAAAAGTCGACAGCTTCACACATTAACATGAAGAAAAATGATTATAGTCGCGCTATCGGGAGGAGACCTTTGGACCCTCTGTCAGACCCCACGCTGGTGCCGTGGGTCCTGGTTCCTCCCGGTGCCTCATGTGCTGAGAGTATGCAGGCAGTTCCTGGAGGATGAAGGGATTGATGCCATTGACCATTGTGTTGCACAGATAAACCCCGTTTTGCCATTTGATTTTGGCTGAGCTGTGTGTTTTGTTTCTCAGAGAAAAGAGTGAAGCCCACCGGAGGAATGCAGACGGGAAAACTGACCAATGTTGGAACATCCCAGGCTGTCTGCAAAGAACAGCACTTAACTGGAAAAAAGAAGGCATCAGGTAAGAAACAAATTAGGTGCAATGATGGTTCCACGTGTGAGGCAGTGTAAAAATTTCACTTGTGTTAACAGCTCGAGTCGTGGCCTCTCCCAGCCTCATCTGCCCCCCACGCCTCAGCAGCAGCAGCAGCAGCAGCTCATCATCATCCAGCTCATCATCATCCAGCTCTGGCAGCAGCAGCTCCAGTAGTCACTCTAGCACTTCTGATAGTAGTGACTCTGAATCAGGTTAGCTGCTCTCTTCAGCTTCTCCCTCTCTCTGGTTCCCCTTCTTTCCCATACAGGTGCCTTTTTTTCATTAAATAGTTTTATGATTTTATGCATCAATAAGGCGTCCTTTTGTTTGAATTTTACACACACCTTTTATGATCTGTCAGAGGCAGGAGGCAGGCATGTTTGTACCAATGACATCTGGGAGAACTGTAGTAAAGTCTACTGCTGTAGTAGATACTGAAGTATGCTGCACAATAGTAGCAGAATAATAATAATTAATGTGAGGCTAAAAAACAGCATCCCTGATGGGTGATTGGTGCAGTCAGGCATGTGTGCTCGCTGATGTCAGCGTTTTTATTTGATAATTTTAAGGAAAAAATACAGGAGGTTATATCCCAAAATAACACCAAGATATCTCAAATATCTCATTTTACATGATGTTTGAACAAGAAACTTGAACATGTTTAAAACAATAAGATACTGTAGCCTCCGTTAAAGAAATCAAATATTAGTCATACTCACCAGCCAATTTTTTAGGTACACCTGTTCAGCTGCTCGTTAATGCAATGATCTAATCAGCCAATCACGGGCAGCCACATAATGTATTTGGTCATGTAGGTCAAAACAACCTGCTGAAAATCAAACTGAACATCAGAATGGGGACAAAGAGGGATTTAAGTGACTTTGAAGGTGGCGTGGTCGTTGGCGCCACATGGGCTGTTCTGAGTACTTGAGAAACTTCTGGCCTCCTGGGATTGTCCCACACAGCCATCTGTAAGCTCCACAGTCTGCTCTGAAGAAGAGACAATATGCAGTGAGCGGCAGGTTTGTGGCTGAAAATGCCCTGTTGATGTAAGAGGAGACTGAGCAGACTGCTTTGAGCTGATAGGAAGGCACCAGTAACTCAAATAACCACTTGTTACAACAAGGTACGCAGGAGAGCATCTCCGAAACTTGAAGCATGAGTGGGTAAATGCAAACGTGTTGTATAAAGCGCTGAGTGCTCAAGTAGAAAAGCGGTTTATAAGAACCAGTCCATTTTTGGTTGCAGTGTGCCCATATTTTGGTCCATGTAGAGGTGATGGGATAAGATTCTCTATTATTCAGTTTGGATTGGGCCAGCTCTAGCTGTGGGACATCTTTTCCACCTAATCAAAACTTTATTTTGTTTTTGTTCAGCCTGGAAAAGCACAGAGAACAGCTTCTAATGTCTGCAGGCTGTAGGTTTAAACCAGCTAACACTGTGATGTGGGCTGCCTCAGGGACACACAGCCAGGAGTTACATCTACACGCTCCACAAGTTAACAGCACCTCAACGGACCAGTAAGAAGACGTGACTGGCTCGGGCCAAGAAGGAATAGAGATGCCTGTGTGGCTCCCACTGAGTAGCTTGGGGGATTATTGTTTGGTTTTCAATAGGTCAGTTAGACAAAACACGTCTTGAAGCACTGTAAGGACTTTTGAGCCATTAAAGCAGGGGAGTCCAAACTTAGTGGCCCACGGGCCACTTCCGGCCCCGCCCCCTACTTCCGGTCCGCGAATTATGTCAAAAAAACATACAATTTGGCCCTTTAAGTTACTTTTTTGGCATTTTTCGTAAACCTCTTGATTGGAGGGAAAGGCGAAATGTCAAAAAAGTAACTTGAAGGGCCAAATTGTATGTTTTTGTTTTTTTTGACATAATTCGTGGACCGGAGGTAGGGGGGCGGGGCCGGAAGTGGCCCGCGGGCCGCAGTTTGGACACCCCTGCATTAAAGGAAAGTAATGGAGTGCTGCATCAGATAACATGGCTCTCTCCTGAACCCAGCTGAGAGGGTTTGGGGCCAAAATGCTGCTGAAAGTGCTCTGAGCTGCATGTTCATGTGAACGTTCCTGCTGAATGTCGCTTCTCACAGAAACCTTCAAATACATGGTCCTGCTCTTTCAACTGCACTTCAGCTAATTTACTGTACCTCCAACTACATTGTTACAAAACTCTGAGGCTGTTAAAAAATGGATACCACAGAATAAAATCCACCAAGAGAAACTACTGCATTACTTTGGTTTTTGCATACAGTCAAAACTGCACACAGAGGAGCGTGTTTCTCAAACTGTGGGGTGCTCCCCACTGTTGGGGCGCAGGATCATGACAGGTGGGGCACAAACAACCTGGGAGAAAAATGTGGTTTTAATAGAAAATTAGTTGTTCAAAAGTTCAGGTAAAAAGTCTGAATTATTAATTATTGTTTTATTGAAAGTTTTAATCCTTACAAATCGCATGGTGCTAAACACTAAATGTGGCTGTCACAATAAAATGCTGTATTTTTGTTTCATTAATGTGGATGTTTTTCAGAGCTGAAGACAAAGAAGCAGAAATCTAAAGACGAAACGGTAAGCGCGTTCTTTATTTGCTCTCTTGGAGCTGGCTGCTTACAGTGAAACGAGTGTAATTTGTGTGAAAGGTGATGGATGTTGCTGGTAAACAGATGCTGGGAGCAGAGGATTTGACCAAAGCATCATTTAAGACTGTTCAGCCTCCTGTAAGTGACGCAGAGAGGAAAGGCCTCCGAACACACCATGATGCAGTCCTGACCTGTGACAGGTTCGCTCTGTCACCTCCAGGTAACCTTTATGCCTCCTTTTTTGTACTTCTAATAAAGCAAGATTGACACAATAACAGTTACAGTAATTACCAGCTGTTTACCTGATAGGCCTGACAAAGAACCACTCACCCCCCCCCCCCCAGCTCCTGGTTTGGAGTCATGCTGCTTCATCTTGCCTTTATTTGGTTTCACTGTGCAGTAGCATTTGTGTGTTTATATAAATGCACAGAAATTTCTTGCTTCTCATATAGTTGTAATGAGTTGGTAATAAATGCCTGAAATTTACTGTTGGCCAGATTTGTCTGCCCTCTTATCCCCGATGGCATCTCCTGGAGTTCTGCTGGACTGGGCCGCTGCAAGATTTGAGGTACTTCTGATAAAACACTAAAGCTTTACTCTATTTAATGAGAGCATGCAAAATTCTGCCTCCATCCTATGAACATGTTACATGCTCTCTAAGTGAAAAGGGCTAGGCTGAAGTTTGGTTTTTGAGTTTTCATAAAATGAGGAGCTGACCACATTCAAGCTGTTTAAAAGCTGTACCCGCCCAGTCCATGTGACACAATCGAGAGCCAAAATCTCATTTTTGTTTAGTGTAATTTTATTTGTTCTATAAGCAACTTTTAGTCCCAATATTTGATGTAAATCACTGCAGAAAACCTTTTTAAAAAGTGCATTGTAGTTCATCTCTGAGGGGTCAAATCACCATGTGGGACAGGTGGCTGGTCCAAACAGATACCAGGCTCATGTTCTACCCATGGTTCTGTGTCAGAAATGTATTATACAAGGTGAATATGTATGTCCCTCACTGCAGCCAGTATACTGCTGCTGATGCAGCATAATTGAAGCAGAGCAGAAGTGAATTGAACAGACTGGCCCCTATAAATCTGCCCGTGGTTACTAACACCCAGTGTTTGCATCAGATCAGTGTACGCCTGATCAGTGATATATCTGAAGGCTTAAGCTGGTTATACTCCTCTGGATTAGGTGTGTCATAGAATTCTGACACATAAATGTAAGCAGACTGAATTAGAAAATAAATATTCTGTTTCATTTACCTGGTTACTCTTAAGAGCGCCTGTTTGCTTTGGTTTTAAAACTAAATTTCCCTTTGTAGCAGGGTCCAGTGCTGTCCCCTCTCAGAGACAGCCCACTGCAGTCCAAAGATGAGATAGAACCCAGTAAGTCACTTTAAACCACTGACTTTGGCATCACCATATTTAGTGTTATTTGGCTTTGCTTCATATTATTAGCAAATTTTAAAGTGATGATGGCAGATTTCAGATATGCTGAAGATTTTCGTGACAGCCAGGTGACCAATGTGCCTTACATCGATGCTGCAAGTAAATCTGCTGAGGAGGAAAAATCCCAAATTTCCAAAAAGGTTGGTTTAATATTCCAGAACAACATCATGGTTGCTTACATTTGAAAAAATTATTGATCATTTTAGGATGCAGAGGATCAAAGTACCAACAAGAGGGGAAAAAAATATACAATATGCGCTCAGGTCCTTATCTTAGCTGATTAGTGCCTCTGTGCTGTCAGTCCAGCTTTGTCCAGGCAATGGTAGGATTTTTCTATAGCAGCCACTTCTTCTATCTGCCGGTGGTGCATGCCATCAACCAGGATAATGGTCCTGACACTAGTCCTTCTGCTTAGTGTACAGTCTCGTGGTGCTGGGTTTGGGGTGAAACCCTCCATGCATGGTCAGGAGCTTTGTCATCAGATACCCTGATGACCCTGCCAGTCATCAGGGTATCTGATGACTGGCAGGTGTTGATTGCCCGGATCTTGTTCTTCCCATTCAGCTGACTCTTCAGGACTTGCCCTACTCTCAGCAGATACTTGGAGGTTGCAGCTTTCCTAGCAGCCTCTTCATGGTTCCCATTTGCCTGTGGGATTCCAAGGTACTTGTAGCTGTCTTCAATGTCTGCAATGATTGATTGGTAGTGCAGATCATCTCCTTGGTAGATCCCACACTTGATGGTGACTTGTACAGTTGGTTTGAAGTTGGCCTCTAGTGTTCTCCACATTCCCATTGAGTTCCTGATGAAGGCTCTGAGGGTCCTGTGCATCTTGCACAGTTCTGGGCATTCCAGGATCCATGTGTGCAGCATCGAGTCATAGGCTTTCCTGTAGTCAATCCAGGCGGCGCACAGGTTGGTCAGTCTGGTCTTACAGTCTCTAGTGACTGCTCTGGCTACTAGTAGCTGGTGTTTTGCTCCCCTGGTCTCTCTGCCTATCCCTTTCTGGGCCCTGCTCATGTATTGCCTGCCCATCTTAGCTGCCTGACTGTAGTTTCCATGTTGTCCTGAGGCAGGTTATTGGCCAGTAGTTGGGTGGAACCGGTCCCTTCTGGGGATCCTTAGGGATCAGGACCGTCCAGGCTTCGATCAGCCATACTCAGTGCATCTCATAGAGTGCAGTTAGCTTCTATAGCCAGCAGGTGTGAATCATATCAGGGCCTGGTGCTGTCCAGCTCTTCATATGTGAGATTCTTTCCTGGATGTCTGCCACAGTGATGGTCAAAGGATCCTGTTCAGGGAGGTTGCTGTGGTCTGCTCTTTGATCCACTAGCCACTGAGCATTGGTGTTGTGTGTTGCATCCTTCCCCCATATGCTCTTCCAGTATTGCTCTGTCTCCAGCCTTGGTGTGGGTGCTGTTCTCATATTGTTCCCCTGCCACTGAGAGTATACCTTGGATGGTTCAGTGGAGAACATTTGGTTTATTCTCCTGGCTTCTATCTCTCTGGTAAATCTCTTCAGGTGGTTAGCCAAGGCTGAGAGTCTTTGCTTGGCAGTCTCTAAGGCCTCAGGTACAGACAGCTTGCACTTCTTAGGCACACCTTTCTTCATCACACCTTTCTGCAGCTCCAATAGCTTTCTAACTTCCCTCCGTGCTGCCTTAATCTTAGCCTCTAGTCGTCTTTTCCATGGAGGGTACTGCTCCTTGTGGCTTTATATCCAAGGATCACTGCTGCCATGGTGTAGATCAGCTGGTTGGTTTCAGTGATGATCAAAGTAGACTTTCAGAGGAACTTCATGTAGTCTTGGTAATCGGTTTCGAGCTCAGCCATGATCTTATCATTCAGGTCAGCTGCTCTGGTGTTCAGAGTACTAGTTGTTATTGGGGCTTGGTACCCCATCTCAGAGTGTGGGGATGATGATGATGATGATGATGATATCTCCCCCCTGACCTGACATCCTGATGTAGTATTTGTGTTGTACCTCGTCAGTCTGTAGTCGCGATAGCAGCTGCTTCTTGCAGATGTTGGAACACTGAGCTGCGAGTTGTTTCGATGTCAGTCTGGATGTTGGGTGTTGAATAATCCATAGGTCCCACATCCTCAACACCTGACTCGGACCGTGTTAATGTGGGCGACGTCTGAGCCGCTTCAGTTATAGCTCTCTCGCTCCTCCAAGGTAGGCTTGGGTAGCATGGGGGGGCCTAGCCTGTGGACCTTTGCTGGATTTAGTTGAGATATATATAAAATAAATGGGCCAGTCACTGTTGTGTGCTGTTACATCTATAAATTATATGCTGTAAATCACTTTTCAAGTATAATGATGCGTCTTTGTTCCTTTTTAAATGTGTGTTATTTCATTAGAACATGGTTTAGCTTTTGGGCATTTTAAACGTGCAGAAGGCATTCAGCTATTAACACCTTTTGGGGTGTTTTGCCCTCTAGTAGGCAAAGCCTAGCTGGCTGATGCTAACAAATGCAGACAGATTCTTAAAGTGACTGCAGGTAATCCAGGTGATGTCTCATGCTTAGGAAATTGTGCTGAAAAACGCAGAGTCTTGGGCGACGCTGGTGAGACAGTCGGTCTTGCCAACTGCAATCAAGTCCTCGAAAGAGAGCTTCCAGCAGTTCCGTAAGGCTGCCATAGAAAAGAAAGAACGTGAGAGAGCCCTGAAAAAGAATCTGATGGAGGAAAACAAGGAGAGGGAGGCTCCTGAAAAGAGCAGGTGTTCACACAGAAACAGCATTCAATGTGAATTCAAGTTTAATATCTATAATTCATTGTTTTCTAGCATAAAATTGTGGCATTTTGGTATTAAAGATGCCAAAACTAAATTATCATTATAATTGAGTGCCCATATCTCAGTTTTTGGCTGCTACTAAGCCAAAATATTTTACTCTCAAAGCATAATCATTGATTTAAAGAAAGCAACCTCCAAATAATTAGAACATTCTCCTTCTAGCCTGCAAGCCCCACATAAAGCAGAACCAAATCCCCAGCCCGTTACAGAGGATTCTGATTTGCCTCAAAGTATTTGCACAGAAGCTCCCCTGGATGATCTCGAGCACGCCGAGCAGCAAGAGGAAGCACGACCTCTGACCCCGCAGCCCTCTGTCGATAGAGAGAGAGAGCTGGCTCGCAGAAGAGAGCAGGAGCGACGCAGGCAGGAGGCGGTGAGGACCATTTGTATCTGTTCAGTGATCCATTTGTATCATTTCTTTCTCCGAAGCATTTTAAAAACTTGCGGTTTCTCTTCCACACAGATGGCTGGTATCGACATGACCCTGCAGCGGGACATCATGACTGCATTCGAGCTTAACCTGGACTAAAAGCCGACTGAGATTCACGTGAAGAGTGACTTTTGTTTGAAATCTCGTTAAATAATCAAATCTTTCCTTCAGCTGCCTTATACGTGTCCTTAAACCTAATAAAATAAATGCTTCATTGTGGGTGGGGGGGGCTTGAGCCCAGTTCAGAGATGGGATGTGTAACATTGCTGGTTTCATCAGCCTGATGTTCTGTTACTCAGACATGCTCTGCTGCGTTCATGGTCACAGATTTCAGGCATGCGTATGGCAGCGATGGAGAGAGCCGCGTTATACACACAATATTTGCACTTAAGCCAACGGGCATATCGAGGATTGTTGAACGTAGTGAAATGTTTACAAGCCTCTAAACATTTGAGTCTCCTCTGCTGTACGGGGAAATGAGGAGGAACCTTTTCATCGTGTTGCACATGTTACTGCAAAGATGCAGGAAAGTTCTGATCTTGTTCATGGCTTGATGTTGGGACATAGCGAGATTGCTGTCATAAAAGAAAAGCGAGCAGGTGCCCTGAGATGTGCGCTCAGAACGTTGAGAAGGGAGTGCACGTCTGAACGGGTCTTTAAGTACAAAGGAGCCGAGTCCTTAATTTCATTGATGAGCGTCTGCACTGATGCGCTCAGCTGGGGTTAAAGTGCCTTCATAAAAACCAACGTTTGGGTGCAGTCACAGTGCCCCTCACTGTGTCTGCTGCAGTGTTGTTACATGCTGCCCCATCAGTGTGTCTTTACCATGTTTCTGTTAATACTTCAAAGTGCTTGAAATGCAAATACTGGTTTATGTGTGAGAGCAGCGCTCACATCCTCCAACTTTTTCTTTCATCCAACATGTTGGATTAAAAAAAAAAGGATATTTTGAACAAAAAAAAAAAAGAACCTGACCAAAGTTTGGTTTGTGGGAGTGACTTCATCTCCGTTCCTAATTCTCCTGAATACTTGAAAGTGCCCAATTTTGTGTTAACTGTACATGCACTGCACTTTGTTGTTCATGCAGTTTGGGCTGTTCCAAAGTTAATTTTGGGCATTATCAGCATATTCTGTGTGATACAGTTTATACGTTATATTGATAAATACTTTTTTTTATTACTCAATAAAGCTTTTTTCACTAAGTCTGTATCCCTTTATCTAAGTATGAAGTAGAAATGCGGTTCATCATCACACAGCTTCATCCCCAAATTGTCCTGTAAGAGCTGAACACTGGTTTCCAGTATACAGCGACAGCATTGGTGAGTTCTGCAGATCGCTTCATGCCGTAAAAGAAAACGCGCCTCCTGCTGTTCTTTCACTGAGCTGCAGCTTCACCGTCTCTGCTGAGTCCCACCGGCTGCTCAGGCTCAAACCCGGGAGTCTAACTGCAGGTTTACCTGTTTGCTTCTTTTTAACATGATGTGCACAACACAATGTAATGTGTGGAAGATACCAGTTTGATACAACTTTTACAGTTTTATAGCTCAGACTGATTTTTTTTGGTGCATGCAGATTATTTATTTAAACATGTTTCTTTCCACACTTACAATATCTCCTCACTAATGATTTATTTAACTTGCTGAAATATGAAGGAGCAACAGAACATGAACTGGATGAACCTGCACAGGTGATGAGGACGAGCTGGGCGGAGAATAATCAGATTGATTCTGTTTTTGGATGGCATGTTTAGTTTGGGACTTGACATTTATTCAGTCACTGATAACAAGAAGGCTTTACCACTGTTCCAGCACACAATACACACCTTTCGGTCTGTGCCTGTTTCCAGAACCACGTCTTCCAGTTAAACTGCTTTCTTTGTTAAAGTCGACCAAAGCTGTTTGGAAATATCCAGCACACTTTTTGCAGCTGTGAAAAATGATTAGTATTTCAGATGGCTAGAAGCTGGTGCACAGCATTGTTCCATTTCATCCGCTTTGGCATTCTTTTTTAAGGCTCCTTTGGATCCCAAAGGATCTGCTACCAATAACATCCACAGGACACCCGCAGCCCCGTGTCCTGCCTCACAGAGTCAGAGCGGTTTAGCTACCGGGCCGGTCGTTTTAATGTGTCGTCTGTGTATACTATATGTGTTAAAGTGTACGTTGGTATTTGTTCCACTATAAGACAATATGTCACATCAGCAGGAGGCCTGTTATCAGTTAGTAATGACAGGGTTCAGTATTACACAAATATAAACAAAATAGTACGTATACATTTAAGAAGTGTAAACTTGTATCCAGTATTGGTAACACTTTCTGTGAAACCACTCATTACTTCACGAGCTTGGACTAGTTTTAATTCATGGTAATAATTCAGCTACTAAAGATTTATAGATTAATTGTGTGAATACATTTTGGGCTACAATCTCTGGCTTTGGTTTATTCTATTTGATATGCATTCATGAATATTGATAAGCCATCAATAAATGATTAATGAGTTTTTAATAAATCCATTGCATTTAATAATACATGAAGGTATTGAATGCATTAAAATTATAATTGAAGGTGTTGTTGCCACGGCCGGGCCTCCATACATTGGCGTGAGCGTTCGAAGGTCTTTTTAATCAGCGCCACATATCCAGCCACGTGACGGGTTAAGCTGATCCAGAGTCGGTTACCTGGCCTGTGATGTGCGTTATCTTGTCTCCAGTTGGGTTTCTAACAGAATAATTGCCCTGCTCGTGTCTGCGTGTGATTTTCAAGACTTGCCAGTCACACACCTGTGACACCGCATCTCATTAACATATCAATGCGCAGCCACAGTCTACCTGCTAATTAAGCCGTGAAGGCGCCACTTACTGTTCATGAACTGCTCGGTGAGATAATTTGAAATAACTGTAATTATTTCACTGATGAGCTGAAGTCACGCGGACTGTGTTTTTATCGCAGCCTTGTTGCCATAACAGCGGCGTGAAGCCGTGCTGCTTTGCAGTGATTTTTTTTTTTTTCCGGTGGGGGGGTTGTCTGCCTAACAGCGCCTCTTAGCTGCGCTGAAATCAGCGTAAAGCTCCGCACCGAGCGGCTGGTTTTGCTCGGTTTCGGACCTGCCTTGTATAGTCAACAGCTCGGTCTCCTGCCAGACAGCCACGGCTGTCACACGCACGCGTGAAATCTGACGTGATGCTCTTGCCACTGTCCCATTCAGCCGCTTGCTGGGATCCTCCCTTCAGACAGTCGTGCGTATGCGCTGGTAACGAAGCCTCGGCATTGTCGGAGCAGCGCTTAAACAGAAGCGGCCAGTTAACAGAAAGAAATCGATAGGGGACGCGATCCGGACTGATTTCCTGCGGCAATGTAAAGATGGCGAGAGTGCTCCACAACTTGCTGATGTTTTTAATCAGTGTTGCGCTGAAAATCAGAGTTTTGGGGTACTGGTCATTGATATACGCTTATTGTGCTCTTTGCGCCATCGTAGCCCTGCTGAAACTTTGGTGGAACATCGTCTTAAGGCCGACAACAACCTTCCGATGGCTGATTCGTGAAACTCCCCCGGCTTGTCTGAATGACACGTCCTTGGGAACCCACTGTTATGTTAGGATCAAGGTAAGACACACATACACACGCGCACTTGGACATGAAAGGTGTCTTTAAGGGGAACAGTGTGTGTGTGTGTGTGTGTGTGTGTGTGTGTGTGTGTGTGTGCGCGCGCGCGCGCGCGCGGGGTGTTCAAACGCCTCGACACCTTTCCGCCGTGTCGCGTCGTGAAAAGCCAAACGGGGCCCGATGTTTGAGGCGTCTGTTTATTTCGGTGGAGTCGCGGCTCGCTGGCTGGAGCTCAGGTGGTGCTGAAAGAACAGCTCCTCCGCCTCACGTCTCTGCGTGCAGCCTCGAACTACCAACCTACAGGACGTGCTCAGGATTATGTAATTAAAATACCAAAGCGTGTCTGATACAGGAACGTCCCTCAGCCAAAGTCCCGATGTGAATAAGTAGCAACACTTAGAATATGCAAGAAGTGCAGCAGGATGGTACCTGCCATTGTTACACTGAGAGATTGCTGATGCATTCAGCTACTTCATAATGGACAGTAGCAATGTGTTTAATAATCATAGTTTTTTTTTTCCTGAATGAAAATCTTAATTCAGATATGATAAATGCACCGTGGTCAAAATAAATATTTTCACATTAAAATGTAGTGAAGTAATGAGGAGAAAAGTAGCTTCATTTGAATACATGTGCACTGTTGTGGTACAAGAATACTCGTCTGTGCCTGTGTGTGCTTCTTAGTCGGAAAGCAAAGTTTTTCCATGAGCAAATGAATCCGATCTGCAGCAAACATGATGCATGACGGCAAAAGTTCACTTGGGTTCGGCTGAAAATGGTGCAAGAAAAATAAAGTGAACTGAATAAATCTCCTCACAGGAAACCAGGCAACAAAGTGTACTGCAAGTATGTGTCCATGGAAGCAGAAGATAACTTCCCAGAACCATAAAATGGTCTTACATCAAAAATGACATCATACAGACCAAATATTACAGTGTATAAAAAACACATTGAAACTGACTCCATCCATCTATCCATCCATTTTTATCCCACTTATCTGATTCATGGTCACAGTTGGGGGTGGAGCCTGTCCTAGCTGTCAGAGGGCAGGAGGCAGGGTACACCTGGACAGGTCACCAGTCTGTCACAGGGCTAGCACAGAGAGACGGACAACCATACACACTCACATTCACACCTGTGGCCGATTTAGACTCACCAGGTAACCTAATGTATGTATCATTCAGTTCTGCTCTGTCTGTCCAGCTCACTGATGACTTCAGCAGACAAATTAATATTTATAACTGTTAGGCTTACACAAAGGAAACTTATACGCATACTTTAAACACATTGAAAGATCAGCACAAATCCTGCTGACCTTCCAAACGGCATACTGCTCAGAAATCTGTGCCAATACGTTAAATCTGCAGAGACTGTAGTTTTCTGATATATTCCCAGAAAGAACCCTGAATCCCTCTAAACAAAGACAGCTTTCCTATCTGACACCTAATGACGCCTCCAGGTGGGGACGGGGGGGATTTTTATTCACTTCAAATAATCCAATAATATCGTCTTCTTTGTATTTGATCTGTTTTAGAATAGCTCACCAAAGCACTCCAGTCCCAGCGATAGCATTTTGAAGTGAGATAACAGCCATTTCAACACATGACATCAAATTCAACAACACAATTGTGAAACTATCTCCATTAGAACCAACTCATTCTCTAATAATCCATCCCCTTATCCATCAGTACGCTGTGGCCTGAGCTCTCTTGGCTTTATGCTGACTGAGAGGCTGTTTATTCCACAGTACAGCAGCAGTATGGACCAGCGTTAATATTCAAGAGCATGTTATACATATGATGCAGCTTCTGCTGTTCCCCCCCGAGCCGTATACCAGCAGCTGTCCCACACTTCTGTTTCCTTAATGTATGTAACGTATTCATTACTGCGGATGTGATGTTTAAATGTAAAGCCTCTAAATCAAATAATAAAAGTGACCCTGAATGCCTAGTTTTGGAAAACAGGAACTTAATGCACCCTCCGCCGCCCCCTGAAAAAGTAAAAAAAAAAAACTCACAGCTTCTTCTTATCTTAATCGAACTTCATCATGTAGCATCGATTCCTTAAGCTTAAATTAAATCTCTCAGGGACGCGTTCGTCCAAGCAGGATTTTGGTGACATCACATCAGTGGACTCACAGCCCAGTGTGTAGCTCACACAAATGTAACGTGGGACCTCAAAGCCTCGAGGACTTTACAGTGAAGACTTCTTATGTGCCCTGAATGTGCAGCTTGCCCCTTTGTTTCTGCTTAACCGCATGAACTCTAAACCCCCACAGCTACTCTTCCAATTCAGTGCTGGAGCCGATCCCAGCTGCCACAGGGAGAGAGGCACATTACACCCGGAGCAGGTCAGCAGTCTCTCACGGAGAAGTCACTTTTTCCATTTTCTGATGCACCCGGTCGCCTCGCGCAGAGATGCTTCTGTAATCTCAACCCTGCAACGCACTCTGGAACTGTTCACTTCTCTCGTTTTTCAGAGATATTTTTGGCTTTTGCACCGTTTTCAGATTTATCATTTTTAGCTTTAGAAAAATTTTCTTCCCAAGTCTTTGTGATCTTGAGAAAAGAAACACTGTAACACAATTCAACAACTATTTTATGTTGTCAGGGTTAATGCACTCCTCATTAACAATCACTTAGAGGTGCTATGAGGCTGTTTGCCATTAATTTTGCTTTTAATATGCAAAGCACGTAAAAAAAAATCTGCCAGCTGCTAAAAAACATCTATCAGTAACCCCGAAACATTCAGTGAGCAGTGATGTATGAGAATGAAAAGCAACAAATCCTCATATTTCAGAGTTTAATGTTTGCTAAAAATCAATCAATGTTAAATCTGTATAAGTTGAAACTATTTAAACAATATTTATATGATCTCAGTCTGCTTTTCTTCATCACAAACTCACACTGTCTATATTTACTGTGCCATCAGATGGAAATATTGTAGGTGTCTTGTGCATAATTTTATGTATTTTTCACCAGCCTTCATCCTGACATATTGGGGGCACTGCTTCTCTCGCTGTTAAACTTTCAAAATGAAACATTTAGACATTCGTGCGTTCTGCAGAACGATTGCATGTAAGTGTGAGATGCAAACATTTGCTGGAGGGCTCTTTAAACGTGCTCGAGCTCTTAGTTAGTATTCTGCACAAACAGACTCACGAGAGAGTTTCAGGTCCAGCAAGCGTGATATTACAAGCTTGTCATACACTGATTCTTATTTAATGACTCAAAAGAAAATGAGCTGTTCCTGTCTTGCCTCCCTGTAATAATTTTCCCTGCAGCTCTGTATAGTAACTGTATAGTCACTCAGGAGCACTGACTTGTTCCATTGTGTTCACTAAGTGGCTTTGGATGGGACTGACAGCTCAGTGTTTATGCGTAACTGTGTTTTTGTGTGTCTTCTTTGTGCGCAGGAGTCTGGCCTCAGGTTCCACTATGTTGCTGCTGGTGAGAGAGGAAAGCCCCTCATGCTGTTTCTGCACGGCTTCCCTGAGTTCTGGTAGGTCAGAGGGAAATCAGGGTCGCAGTAAAAGCTCATCTGCACTCATCTACAAACCACACTGGAAGATGTTGTTTTGTGCAGTTGTAGCTGGTGTTTGTTGCATCAGTCATCTCGCTACTATTTCCACTGCCTGTGAGGATTGTACCGTTTCAGCACCACCACCAAATCTCTGCGATCTGGGCCTGCAAAAACAAGCCAGCAGAGGAGTCCTCATTCACAGGCATGATTTGCCATCGGGGGGAAAGGGGTGCAAAGCATTCACGATCACTTCCTCCTGATATGAAATGAAAAATGATGTTGAGTGTTGCGCCTGGATCAGGGCCAAAGAGCTTGTCACGAACTGTAAGCCTGCCCGTATCTCTAGCATACTATCTAAGCTGTGGACAGGACAGGGATTAATTAACGTAGACGGGAGCACTTTCTGCTTCGCTTGACGGATCCACACAGGAATGATGAACTAGAGTGAGGTGCTTGGAAAAGGCACTTTTTAAAATGTGCTAATTCCCTTTCAGAAATAAGAAAGATGAGAGTTTGTGTTCAGGAGGGGGAGGGAGGGCTGCGAGGGGCTTACTTTGCTTCAAACCTCTTCTATATTCAAAGATCTGAGAGTTCAGAGCCGGGATCTTATCCTGACTCATCACAATCACGGGCAGGGCTCTGCATTTTGCTTTACCCCATTACTTGACTGAGGAGGAAGAGGACAAGGAGGAGGAGGGGGCTGACAAGATCTTCAATTAGGAAGTCATCCCAGTCCACATCATCAGAGAGCGGATTTGAATCTAAAACAGCTTCTATTATCCAGAGGTGACCTTCTCTCAGCTGGAAAGAAAGCTGAGTGCTAGTTTCTAAAAAAGAGTTTGCGAAGTTGGTTTGTAACTATCTCAAAATTGGTCAGGCTTTAAAAGGGCACTAATGAGCACTCCACCAATTTTACACATCAGATTCAGGATAGTCGTCACAGGCAGCACTACTCGCTCTGTGAACACACTTTCATAACGTGCTGTTTGGACTCAGATCTCCAAATGTTCAACAGAAAGCCTGAGTCACAGACTCTGGGACTGGAGAGAGAAGACAGACGGGCTTTTCATTATGCTAACTTATGCTTCCTGGCCTGGAAGTCATTTTCCTTCCACCATCAGTTCCTTAATTGGACCCGGAGGAGAAGGACAGCTTGTAGAGGAGCTAGAGTGAGGAAGCACAGGTGTGTGCCACGCAGAAGTGTTTTATCAAGAGGCGTGATGGACAAATGTCACACGTTAGCACACAACGCAGTGTTTACTTTGTGGTGACTTGTATTCATCTCTTCCATCTCTCTCTGGGAGGAGCCGAGATCCAAGGAAGAGGTGTGAGTGCAGGAAGCCGAGCAACCTGCTAGCATCATGAAAAATCCATCCACCCACCACCCACCCATCCATACATCCAATCACCCACCCATCCATCCACCCACCCACCATCCATTCATCCATCCCTTCATCCATCCACCCATCCACCCACCCATCCATCCATCCATCCATTCACCCATCCATCCATTCATCCATCCCTTCATCCATCCACCCATCCACCCACCCACCCAACCACACCTAAATCACATACTGCCTGCTGATCTGTGTAAATGATATGATATCTCCCCCTTAAATACAAAGTCTGGATATTGGATTAATTTTGAAAGCTTTTGATAATTCGATACATAACTATGAATTTTTTTATTTCAAACTGAAGATTCGAGTAATATAAATATCAACAAGGTCATTTAAATTTGAAAATCCCTACTTTACGGAGAAACAGGCATGAACCTGCTTCGTGTTGTAAAATAATTTTTCTCGTGTGTGTGTGTGTGCGTGCGTGTGTGTGTGCCTCAGGTTTTCCTGGCGTTACCAGCTGCGTGAGTTTAAGAGTGAATTTCGTGTGGTGGCCATCGACATGCGGGGCTACGGGGAGTCCGACCTGCCGCTCTCCACTGAGAGTTACCGCTTTGAATACCTGGTCACCGACGTCAAAGACATTGTGGAGTACCTAGGTGAGGAAACGGCGTGGCTGCGATCTGAGAATCAGTCCAGTGGTCAGTGTTGCTGACAGCTTCATGGGTCAGAAATAAACTTGTTTATCAGTGTTGTGATGTGGACAGGCTTCAGGCCTGCAGCACAGCATGACAAACTTCCTGTGACTCATGCTAAGTGAACACGGGACACTGCAGACACAGAGCCCACAGCCTGCTGACTGCGTGCTAACACTGGCAGGAGAGCTTGCCTGAGGCGCTGTGCACCTACCAGCTAATGATTATCTGGCCACAGTGACATTTTTCGCTCCTTTCCTAGCCAGCATATCTCAGTTATTTTAGCACAGCTTGCACACTCTATCATTCAGGTAATGTGTCTTAGTCCCGGAACGTCACTGAAGATGCTGTTCCGTAGTCACGAGCTCTTTCTTTCTCCTTCACACCTGTCGCCTCCCATCTAAACGTGTTAACGCGGCTGTTTCAGAGTCGATTACAAGAAAGCTGAAAAGGTCGCGTTTTGATTTTTCTGCGTTGAGGTGCTTTCTTCGCTCTGTCAGCATTAAAGAAAATATCTATTGCACTGTAGGTGTTCTGTAGATCTGGAAACAGAATTAACTCCAACGTGGGCATGAAACCCGAGCGGTCAGTCAGTTGAACACCTCCATGTTAGCCAAACGCTAGAAAGAACAAAGGCAGAGGAACTGTCATCAGCATTTTGGTTTTAAACCAAGCGCTTCAAATCATCTCTCTAATCTGCTGCTCTCCTCCTCTCTGGTTGCCTGACTGCTCCTCTCAAACCTTCTTGTAGCCATGTTGAAGCTTCCAGGACTCGGGAAGTAATTGGTAATTAAAGATGAATCAGTTAATGAAACAAACATTAATATTGTCTTTGTCTGGTGGAAACACGTGAGGTGTGATCGTAAAATTCTGCAACACATGGGGACAGTGACCTGATGCACATCTAGGAAGTGATCTAAGAATAGCAGCCGCACTGGTGCGCAAGGAGAGGCCCTTGAAGGACAGCTAAGGTAAATATGTAGTTTTTAGTTTTTAATGGGTGGAGTTGGTGAACTTTGTGACCACACCATGCATTACACGCCCGTTTTCATTATAATAAATCAAAGTAAAAGGAAATATCCTCCTCTTTAGCAGTTTATTGCTCTGCTACTCTTAGCACATAGTTTCAAACTTGGCTTTATTTGTGCAGGCAGAGAGAGGACGAGCAGGACTGGTGAACAGCAGGTTTAAACAAAGCTTTCTGCCTGTTGCAGCTGAAACTGAGTAATGAGAGAGGTGAAACTGAACCACAGCAGTAAAGATGTGGCCTGTAACATCAGGACATTAAGCTGAAAGGTTCGGCATCTTCACAGGGCTGGAGGGACCTGCAGTCAGTGTCTAATCTCTATCACGTCGCACAAATTAAATTGGACCATTGATTTTTTAAAGTGTAGCCTTTAAAAAAGCCACAACTGTTCTAACATTTTCCGTTTGTCCGTCCCCGCGGCAGCGTAATGGTCTCGAAGCCTTTCCTTATAAAACATTAACATTCACGTGTTGAAAAGTGCTTTTTAAAATGGTTTAGAGATGCTGTTTGGCAGCTCGTTACATTGTTCTGGCTGTCCCGGTCAGTTAGCTGACAGGTTTTTGGGAGCTAAGTGCTCAATAATGCATATTACTGCAAATGAGTCGCTCAATGGTCGATTCAGAGGAAGGAGGATTGGACCGATTGTATGATAACTGCTGTTCTCTAATCTGCGATCACCTCTTGGAGCCAGTGAGATCCACTCTCTCCTCGTTCCCATGTTGGTGACACATTTCAGTGTTTTCAGTGAGCGGCTAACACACCACATGCAGCTCTCAGACAAAGGCTGTGACTGTTCCTCTGTAGGCACGTGTAATGATGAGGCCTGCTGGGCTTTCTTATTAGCAGGTGTAAATGGTGCTAACTCAGGTGAGGGCATCAGTTTGCAGCAACTGCAGCAGTAATGTGATCAGACTGAAGCACTGACCTTGGTCAGCGTTTGTCATGAAATCCTTTCGACTGGAGAGAAAGCCGGCCGGGACTTCAGGCAGTGGCATCTGGTGGACACAGTGACCATTTAGTGACCATTGTAGCTGGTTGCATCACTCAGATCCCTGCTGGCTGCTGAATGCTGCCATTTCCAAATGAAATCCTGAATTTCACTCGTTAATCTGGAGCTCAAACTTCCTGAACAGGCTGCACTGCACAGTAAAACACACTGTGTCAAATTACTGCATTAAAATGCTCAAAAGCCTGCAGATGCAGCCGGCTGTGTTTAAGTCTCAGTGTAGTTAAACAGGTGAGTTCAATCAAAGTTCAACCTGGTACAGCTGCTACGAGGGTAAAGTGAGCTGCAGTGTGTACCCGGCCGTGTTTCTGCGTTAAAGGTGGGCATTTTAACGTATCCGTGGATGTTCACCAGCAGCCATCCTGCAGTTCATGTGTGAGCCTGCTGCTTGGCTCTGACATCTTTCCTTCATGTTTGATTTGACAGCAACTGTTTGATTTCTTCCAAGGGTACAACAGATGTTGCCTCGTTGGCCATGACTGGGGTGGGACCGTAGCCTGGCTGTTTGCGATTCATTATCCCGAGATGGTGACAAAACTCATAGTTCTGAACTGCCCACACCCGTCTGTGTTCACAGGTATGATTCCAGTGCGCCTGCTGGCAAACCTCTAACCCTTTCTCCTTCTACTCAGAGAAGTTCTGGTTTGACTCTTGGGTCATTACTGTAATTATTAACATTAATTAGAAAGTGATATTACTTCAATTGCATGTTTGCCTCCATCTGGCAAATCCTCCTCTGCCTTAAGAGCAAGATGATGAGAGGCTAATTAGAGGAGGCCAATATGCAGCTGGAACAGCTGGTTTAAATGGTGCAGACAGAGATGAACTGAGTCCACAAAAAACCTGCCTTTTAATTATGTCGAGGAACTAAATGTCTCCTCTCCTCTCCTCTCCTCTCCTGTTCTCTCTTCCTCTCCTCCCCTCCTCTCCTCTCCTCTCCTGTTCTCTCTTCCTCTCCTCCCCTCCTCTCCTCTCCTCCAGATTATGCTCTGCGTCACCCGAGCCAGCTGCTGAAATCCAGTCATTACTTTTTCTTCCAGCTGCCCCGCTTCCCGGAGCTCATGCTCTCCATCAATGATTTCAAGGTGGTCTGTTGTGTGTGTGTGGCCTTTCAAGGTCGTGTGTGTGTGTGTCTGTGTGTGTCTGTGCATGCAAGTGCATTAGTGCACGTTGCATATTTCAAACAGTATCAGTCTATTTTTGGTGTCTGCATCAGTCCAAACTGCAGGAAATGTGTAGATTATAGATTATTGTAAAATGACCTGACCTGGAAATATTGTCAGAAATTAGATGTTGAATTTCTTATTTTCTCAGCTTTATTGTCTCATTCTCCTCTTTTTTTTATTTATTTAAATGCAGTTGTAATAAAATGTTAATTTGTCAGCATTCACAGTATGTGTTTAAACTTACCTGCAGGGCTTATTTTCCATAGAGTTAGATGTGAGGCTGCCACTCTTTTCATATCTGTTTATAAAACATGAAGCAACAGCCAGCAGTTGAACTTAGCTTAGCTTAACTCAGCTTAGCTTAACTCAGCTTAGCTTAACTCAGCTTAGCTTAACTCAGCTTAGCATGCAGGCTGGGTAAAAAGAGTCTATCTGTTCATTAGCAGCTAATTAGCACTTTGTGCTGCGCCTCAGGTTCTTTCTTGTAGCTACAATTTACAGATCCGCTCCTAAACGCCTCATATGCAGCCAATCAATTGTTGTGAAAGCAGACACACACACACACAAAGATAATGTTGATATTGAAATGAGGACAGTCAGCTCTGTGTGTGTGTGTGTGTGTGTGTGTGTGTGTGTGTGTGTGTGTGTGTGTGTGTGTGTGTGTGTGTGTGTG
>JAVDPK010003105.1:210881-239499 GCA_034780415.1 Cichlasoma orientale | reverse complement strand
GTGTGTGTGTGTGTGTGTGTGTGTGTGTGTGTGTGTGTGTGTGTGTGTGTGTGTGTGTGTGTGTGTGTGTTGCTGCTGCTAAAAACGACAAAAATCATGAGTGTTGTGGTGATGCTCATTGTTTTCACTGCTCAGATTTCCCTGCAGAGTTTACCACAAACTCGACTCTCTGCTGATTGTGAGTCTGCAGCAGCAGAAACACCTGCTGAGCTTGAAGTGGACCTACATGGATTTATCAATACGATATTAATCCAAACCTTCAGCATGGCAGGCTGCTGGCTGTGCTTTCACTTCAGTATTTTGACTGATGCATCTTCCTAAAATGTTGCTGTAATAGCAAAAACAATTTTCTATTTAAATTTCTTCCTTTTGAATGATTTAAGCATTTGTAAAAAGTGTTCACCAGCATGTCCGACGCTTGCTAATTAAATGAGAGAACGCTGCCATATGTCCGCGTTGGAGCACAGCGGGGAGTCAGGGAGCCCGAGCTGCGGCTGAAGGTCATCAGAGCCGATCTCACCACCTTTTCTGACTGCATTGCAGCGACACGGACGTCCTTCAGTAAATGCTGTAAGCTCACTCTGCGTTTGCTGCTGTGTCTCTGCCGCAGGCTCTGAAGGCTTTGTTCACCAGCCGCAGCACAGGGATCGGCAGGAAGGGCCGGTGGCTCGCCGCAGACGACTTGGAAGCGTACCTGTACGCGCTCTCGCAGCCGGGAGCTCTGACGGGAGCCCTCAACTATTACAGGAATGTCTTCAGGTGGGGACTCGCACACAGATGGGTCATGTGGAAGGGTTTTTGAGGTCTGCGTGCAGCAGTAATACAGTACTAGTCAAAGGTTTGGACACACTTACCCATTCATATATGGGTGTGCCCAAACTTTTGACCGGTACTGAATGTGTTCTGATTTTTTTACACCACCCAGTAAAATCTGTTTAGAAAATTGTTGCTGAATCAAGACACACGTGTGCTCTTTTACACGGTGAACTGATCTCTGTAAAAATGTGACTAAAATCCTGAAACTCTGATTCTATGGAAGCTTGTTTCTGCCAATCAGGAAGCTCCGTGAAGGTACATCACTTCCTTGTTACCTGGAAGCAGGAGGCTGAAGGCATCAGCTGCCCAACAGTTCAACACGAAAACATTGATTCCTTTTATGCAGCTGTTTTTCACTAGAAGGCATTTTGACGGTCAGACGTGATGACCCTTTAAAGTTTACCCACAATGCACTTTTTTAATGTTTTTGTTTGTGAATTCTCAGAACACAGATCAAAGATCCAGGCTCGTCTCTGTTCCTCGGGGCCAGATTGAGCCTTTAGATTGGAGTGAGTGTAAAATCTGTTTGGCTCAAATATATTTAATATATATGAAAACCTCGCGTGCGTTTCTCCTGTGTCGAAAATGCAGAAAGAAAAAGAATTAAAAAGTGGAAATGAAGATATTCATAGTGCGAAGGTAAAAGTTTGCGTGGCTCCGTTAAACAGCTGATTGGGAGGAGGCACTCACTGATTTTTCATGGATGCTTTTGGCTCTCAATGTTTCTAAATATCTCACAATATCATCAACATGCTTTTAGCCATGAAGTAAAAATATGAAATTGCTGCAGAGATGCCGGCCCCACGCCACTCCTGTTAAAGCTTATTAATGAACGGTTTCATTTTCAGAAACTTTATGTTCTCCACTCAGTTTTGTGCCCAAAGATAAAGAAGAAGTTTTTATTTCAAATGCATTTAGCAGCACCATCTGCTGCAGAAGGTGAGCCTCCACCTCTGTCGGTGCTGCAGTGCTGTCATGGATTCACCTTCATTCCTACATGGAAACAGTGACGGGCATAAACGAGATCAAAGGAAATCTCGGCGCATGCATTTTTGACATGTGACCTGCACATGCATGGCTGAGCATGCCATCTGCTCCCTTCTCAAGCAGCGAGTTATCTCAGAATAGCTTTTACATGCTTACATAAAAGGAATCTCGCTGCCCCGGTGCCCACTTAGTCTCACTCCTCGTGCACGCTGTGCCTAAACGCAGAAGGTGCAGGAATAGATGAGCACGCAGACGACGTCCTTTTTCATGTTTATCTGCTTTCTTTAGACGGGATGGAGACCAGGGCACATCAGCACGCGCGTACTGCACTGCGTGTGATTTTAACTCTGATAACAGAGCACGATGTGGAAATCAGACCCAGGTGGTGCGTCGGAAATTCAGTGTAAAACTTTTCATGCTCAGCTGAGTGAGAGAAGCTGGAAAATGACAAAAACAAGAATGTGCAGTATAGGTGTGATCTTCAGTCAGACCGTGATGTTGCAGCACATTATTGTATGCTGGAAACGAGGCTGATTTGCTCATTTCTATGCGGGATTCACCATTTGAAAATAATCCTTATTTGTCTTATACTGGACCTTTCTGCAGTCCTCACTTCCCCCTTAAAAGTACTTTTAAGTCCATCCTTCCTCACTTTAAGCCAGCTTTCTCCTGATTGGCTGCCCCTCACAAACCAAAGGTATGCCTGTTAGGATAATACGGTACGCTGAGGTCTTTAAGGCATGATGGGGTCTGATTGTTTGGACTTTGTATGTGAGGATTTTAAATTCTGGATTTAAGAGGGAACTGATGAGGAGGACACGGGAGGAATGTGATGTTCTTCTAGTCCCTGTCAGGACTGGATCAGCTCCTCAGGAGCTTTTAGGACAGCCTGATAATAATGAATTACAATAGTCACAAATGCAGCAGCTGATGACTACTTTGCCCCTTTCTTTCTGTAGCTCCCTCCCCCTGAGCCACAACCACGTCAGGTCACCGGTGCTGCTGCTGTGGGGGGAGCGGGACGCCTTCTTGGAGCAGGAAATGGCCGAGGCTTGCCGGCTCTACATCAGGAATCATTTCCGTCTCAACATCATTTCCGGAGCCAGCCACTGGCTGCAGCAGGACCAGCCCGACATCGTGAACACCCTCATATGGACCTTCCTCAAGGAGAGCGAGGGGCGTAAAAGCTACAGGAACTAAGCCCACAGCGAGGCCTCCTCCAGCACCTCCCCTGCCCCCCCCCCTCACTCCCTGGAAGCCTGGAACGTGCCTGTGACACCCAGCGACATAGTGATGATGCAATCATTCTTTAAACCTTTCACATGTTTGCGATATTTTTTTACAGGAGTCAGCCGTAAAGGAAGAAATCAAAGCACACTTCACCGGAGCGGACGCTGAGCGGTACGCGTGACTCATTTTTTGCACATTTCCGCCTTAAAGTTTGTCGGTTTCAGCATCACACGTGTGGCAGAACCTCCTTTGTGACTCGTATTGTGTGGTGCCTTTTTAACTTTCGAGCTGTCGCAGTGTAACCATGTCCTGCGGGACCGGGGACGTGGCGTCGCCTGCTTACTTGTGTGTTTCACCGGGTCGCTCCACTCCACTTTGGGCACCGTCCTTCGGGAGGCGTAGCCCCCCCCCGAACAGGTCGTGTTGCTGAAAGCAGGTTTTTTTCTTTTGTATCGTCTCCTCAAAGAGAAATGCTCAAAGGTAGAGAATGTTGTTATCTTCCTGTCAGTGATGGTTGACTGTTGTACGATTTTGTATCTCTTCCTACACTGCATTTTGAAATTCACTGAGCCAGGTCTGCACCATCAGATTTTATAAATAAACTGAGTGTCAAACTGTCAGACTTCAGTGCTCTTTGAAAAAGGTAATAATGGGTTTGAACCTGCGGACGCCCCTCAGAGTGCCCGACACCGGCTCAGATTAAAAGCAGCAGAAATAGTAACAGATGCTGCGGTAAATATAGCACGCGGCAGATTCATAAAGACAGCGAGGCGTCTCCTTCGCTCACACGTTTGCTGTGCAGAATGTTCGATTCACAACAGAACAGAGAAAACACATTAAATATTTAAACCGAGACGTTTGACGACGTCATGAAAAACATTAGTTCAACGTGGAACGGCTGTAAAAGTAAACTCTGCAGGAACAGCTGCAGGAAGAGCTGCAGGAACATCGGGATGCAAGGAGCAGCTCAGAGAGGCAGAGTTTCTCAGAAGGATGGGCAGAAGCTCATCGCTCATCATCTACACTACATAATATGATCAAAAGATTAAGATGAGGCTGAAAATCAGCAGTGGATGGCCGTGACCTTTGACCTTCAGGCAGCACTGCACTGAGAACAGGCCTGAAGGAGAGATTTCTTTAATCGCAACTACAGACACACAAACTGCTGAGGTGGCCATGCACCTGCTCCACTAACTGCACATCTGGGTGATAAAGCACGTTTGAAACACTGGAGGATGAATGCATCAGTCCAGCAGCAAAAGAAATCAGGCAACATTTAAGAGAATATTTTTAAAAATGATAATGGTGACGTATCACCATCAGAAATGTGTGTGGGTGTGTGTGGGTGGGGGGGGGGGTGTGGAGACGTATCAGGTACAAAAGGCAGTTCTCAGTCTTCAGTGTTGTTTAGTTTAGATGCTCAGAAGGCTTTTGGATGGAGATTTTTGTGGCAGACACTATCAGATCCTTTACACAGATCCCAAATCACGGATCATGTTGTGCTCAGATTTCTTCTACCTCAGAAGAGGGGCAGGCGAGCCCCTTGTTTGCTCCAAGTATTGAACCAGCACAGATTCAACTAATGATGAGGTCGTGGGTCAAAGGGATGATGGAGGCCTGCAACATAATGGTTCACTGTTTGCAGATGATTTATTGGTACTTTGGAACCTTGAAGAATATGGAAGAATCTCAGGATATGATGGTTTCAGGTAAATGTCCAGAGAAAGATGATTCTAAATGACCTGACGAATCGTAGGGCGGTGGGGTGACCTCACTCGTGTATTTTGGGACTGCACAAAAATTGTAGATTTTCGGAAAAGTGTGCAAAAGGAAATAAGGGCAGCTTTGGGTATTGAGCTGCATCTGGACCTTCTCCTGCGGTCAGACAAATCGAAATTTGAAATTATTTTTGGAAAACATCGAGGCTCCGTCAACGCTGAAAGCTGCATGCAGGTTTCAGAGCAACATGTGCTCCCATCCAGATGATGTCTTCTTCAGGGAAGGCCTTCATCTTTCAGCAGGACGGTGCTAAACTGCACACTGCATCTATTCCAGCAATACAGCTTCACTGTAGAAGAGTCGGGGTGCCGAGATGACCTGCCTGCAGTCCAGACCTTTCACCAGCTGCAGCAGCATGAAGTAAAAAATACAGCAAAGCAGCCCCAGGACTGCTGAGCAGCTAGAATCCTCTATCAGACAGAAAGGAACAGCATTTCTCTCCCAAAGTCCAGCAGCTGCTCTCCTCAGTTCCCAGGGGTTTACGGACTGTTGTTAGGGGAAGATGGGATGCTGGCCCTGCCCCAGGAAGCATGACTGCATCTGTTTCACACCGAGTTTTGTATTATTTTTATATTTATGTATATAGAAGTTTGAGTAATTGTAATCCAGCCGAATAAACTTGCCAGATGGAGCTGCTATTCTTTTACATCCTGGATACCCAAATGTTGCCCTTATGAATTATTCATGTTTATAGAATTCAATAAACACTATTTATTCATATATATCAAAAATATATGTAGAATAGCACTATTGATATTTGAAGTTTTACAGTTTACTTTTATTGTCACTAAGTATATACCATTTATACCCACTCTATGCCCAGAACTACATTATTCATATTTATTTTTCATGTACAGTACTATACGGTGACATCATGAGCTAGGACTTTAATAATGCGGGATGGGACAATGACGTCAGTGCCAGGCAGGCACGCTACTTCCTTTGCTGCCTTCAATGACCGCCAGAAATATAAAAATTAAACCCGCTAAAGGAATTCTGCAGTAGAACAGGCACATGCTTTTCGGGTTTATATTCATCGGATATTGAATAAATAAGTTGTTAGCTGTTAAATGTTGTTCGGCACGGTGAACACGATGAAATATCACCCTTTCTCCTGCCGTATGCCCGCTCCACACGTCCGTAGTTCTACTTGTTTGATAGAGTTTGGATAATTGCTATAGTATAAAAGAACATATATGCTTTAAAATGAAAAATACGCAAAATGTACTCTGTTAACTGCAAAAAAAAACCGGGTTCACGTTTATCTGTTTAGAAGACGCTGCACCTGAAGGCATCACATCCTGGACAGCCTGGTAGCTTTTTAGTTGTACCGCGCATGTGCGAAAGCGTCCATGTTTGTCCGATCCTTCTACGTTTGTCAAACCGCGTCACAGAGGGCGGCGAGCAGCGTGCAGCAGTGATGTCAACAACAGCGCTCAGCGGGTCAGCCTGTCCGTTTATTTTATACTTTCGGAGCAGTTACCGAGCCTCGCGCTCACCGTCTGTTAACGGGAGGGGTTTATGTGTGCAGGTTTATTTATTTTAACGAGCAGGTAGTTAAAGGTTAAAGAAGGTAACTCACTGTTAACCGCATCTCATCGTAGCTAGCATGCTAGCAGCGAGAGGAAAACGAGATTGATTTGCTTACAGTGCAGACTGGAGCCAACACCTGAGCCAGAGCAGCAGGGCAGGTGTGACTGTACTCCGTGTGTTTCATTTTAGAGGACTGCCTTATTAAATACTGAACTTCACACAGAGACTGGCCATCCTTTGTGGTGCTGTCAGGGGTGTTTTATGCTGGAAACACATGAGAGCAGGTCTTTTATTGCGGATGCTGTTGTCGTCCTTTTAATGATGTGGCTAAATTGATGATGAATTTGTCTCGTCGCCGTTACCTTTCCGGGTTTCATTGATTTCGCTAAACTCGGACAACAGCGCCTCTTTGGGATGAAACGGAAAGTAAACCGAAGTTAATGAGTGTGGTGAAAGATGGTATTGCAGCATGTGTTTAGGTAGATTTGTCACAGTTTGTGATGACCTGCTTCACTTCCTCATAGTGTTAACAGCATGCCCCTGGAGGTTTGGCCCTCAGTCCACCCGAGCAGCTTTATGAATCCACTAGCTGAAGTGTGTCTGCCTTCTCGTCTCTTTTAGAGAACATAACAAGCCATGATCACAAGTGAGGCAGCCAGACTCGAAGCCCAGGCCAAAGAGCGCAAATACAAGGATCAGCTGAAGAGATGTTTATCATCTGCTTTGTCTGCAGACCTGAACAGGTGAGGCGTCTTCGCAATGACCTGAAAAGCTCGAGGTTAAAGGTTGGTCTTTGTCAAGTTTCTGTACAGCTGTCCGAAGCCGTTCAGAGCTGTCAGACTGGAAGAAGAGAGGAGGCTGCGGAGCTCGGACACGGTGCACCTCTTGGTCATTTACGTTATTGATGTGATGGAGCCTTAATAATGACATGAGCTTAAAAACCTGATAATTTTAAACATGTTTTCTTCAGACTGATTTAAGATTTGATATTAAAGTTGTAAATTTACATATAAAAACTGTCAATTTTACCCGAAAATAAAAATTATTATGGAAAAAGGTAAATTTATGATAAAAATGGGCAATTAATGTGAAAAGAGGCATATTTATGCTTCCCTGTTCACGGCTGAGTTGGAAATAAATCACATATTTGAACTCCTTCGATCAGTAACTCAAATTTTATTGAAACACCAACAGCACCTTTGTCCAGTCGTGCCTTGATGGTAGACAAAAAAACTTTTAACCTCTAAAACTGAGTTCTACACCTTCCACGATAATTTTTAAGAAGCTGCAATAAGTTGCCTACATTTACTTGTCACACATTATGACACAGTCTAACAAATGTTCTTTGTTCAGTGATTTTGAATCGGGCCAAGTTTTCCCTCAGAGACAAAGAAAGGTTGACTTCCAAATATCTCGGGAGCTCGTTTGGGACCGCGGAAGAATCAGAGATGGCTGCTGTCATCCTCGGTCCAGCTGAAACCTGGTGGTTAGTTGTGGTTTGCTCCGTGGAAGAAAGTGATCTCCCAGCACGTTCGGGAGCTGCTGGTAGGCAGTAAGAAACCGACATCAGGTTCTTGGCTAATTTTGAAAACCATAATTATTCATGATCTGCTAAAAGGGCACAAAGAAGCAGAGGAATAAACATAAAACTCTACTCTTTAGTTTTAGTAAATGTAGTTTCAAATGTGGGCGGAGTTTTTGCTCGGATAGCAGGATGTGGTGCAGCAGAGTCACGTTGGGTTTCATGGATGAGCAGAAACTCGGGGATGCGGATCTCCTCGTTACACGAGTGGCACGAATGGACACACACCACAGTTTGAACTCAGTGTCCAGTTGGCCATCAGCTGACTGGTTTCTGGGTCATCAGTTATTGAGACAGGACACGATATAACGAGACCGCCTCAGGACTCTGCTTGTGCTATTGTGAAGTGGGAAAATGGGCCATCAGATGAGCCTTTAAAGCCTCAAGCCGTTCTTCTTTGTCTCCTTTCTGTTTGTTTTTAAAGATACATCAAGTATGAAACTGTTTCCCAGCCGCAGTGGATTCTGTTGTTTGGTTGGGTTTTGATAACCGCCTCCAGTGAAGTGCTGTGGTGTGTTTCCCCAGGTTACTGCAGGAGGAGCTGGAGGCCGATGTGTCTCTGTACGCTGGCTCGGGCTCGGTCCGAGCGCACAGGGCTGTGTTGTTGGCCAGAGCTCCTCACGTCCTTCAGGGACAGACGCACAAAGATCCCATCATCATCCATCTGCCTGGCTATGAGCTGTCCGGGCTCAAAGATTTCCTTAGGTAGGTCACTTCCTTTCAGCAGAGGATGCTAAGAGACAGCAGCTGCTCCCATGTGTTATCCTTGCAGCTGACAGGGGGCGCCAAATGCTCCATTTCTATTGCATATTTACTCTGAAGGGTTTGCATGTGTCTGTGATTTAGTGGGCTCTGCCACTGCTGCAGCTATTGAATAATAAATTGCACTGCTCATTTTCAGGTTCGTGCTGAGACGCACAAATACCAGTTTTAACCAAAGCTCACAGTGCAGTCTTTGATCCACTCAGCGGAGTCTCATTAAGCAAATTAAAATTAGAACATGAAGTCATCATCTTATATAAATAATTATATCTACTTACTCTCCTTTTGGAAGAGGTACTTGATATTTAGAGTCTAGAAACAAGGGGAAAAAGGGATATTTTGCAGACTGAATTTTAAAAACTAAACTTTCATTCTAAAATTAAAAAAGTATTGAATATTGAATTTGTCCCATTGTGGTCGTGCAGGAAAAAGTGACCCGTGCAGCAATGCTGCTTAAACACGATCTGTGTGTGGGCCTCATTTACAGCATAGCTAAGCATGCTTGTTAAGGACTGCTAAATGTTATGCCTCTATTAATTCAGGAAGTTTATTGTTGCTAAAACAGGAAACAAAGAAACAAAAAGAGAAAAATAGTTGTTAGATTTGAGTAACACAGACCGCTGAAGCCTCTGATGAGAGCTGTGGATATTTAATGTGGGTGAAACCAGTAGGTAATTGTAAGTAAAGACCCTACAGTAATACAGAGAAAACAGTCAAAACGACCCCCTGTGAGCAGCACTTGGTGACAGTGGGAAGGAAAAACTCCCTTTTAACAGGAAGAAACCTCCAGCAGAACCAGGCTCAGGGAGGGGCAGCCTATCATTAAACAGGAACGTCACTGATGACACGTTCAAGTGTTTCCACAGGTCTCGGGTAGCCTGCTGCACAGTAAACAGAAGCAGAGGCAGCATTACAAAAATCAATGACTTGCCTCAGACCGCAGCGCCGGCTGAGCCCGGAAGGCTACGAGGCTGAAAATGGAAAGAAAAGTAGATCTCAGTTCTTCTTGAAAGCAGCAACTGAGTTTAAACACGATGGAGAACATGTTCAGCACTAACCTCTCACAGGCCTTCAAACACACCTGAATCTGTCAGTGGTTCAGTTGCATTGTGGGTAATGCAACATTAAGAATTTAGATGATATCTCTGGTTCTGCTGCATTTAGGTTTTCTAAACAGTCCAGTGTGCATCACACTGTTGAAGGTGCACTGCGCTGAGTCGGTCGAGTACCCTTTTAATGTTTTGTTAAGATGGCCAACTTCACACAAGTGTTGCATAGACATCAAATTCAACACAAAAGCTTTGATTTAAATTAGGAAACGTCTATTCCAAGAATAACACTGACAGCATGTGGAGTTATTAGATGGCAGATTTCAGTTTTCCTGGCCTGGATTCCACAGAAACGTTTCGGTCGGTGCTCAGAGTGCTGCAGTACGGCAGATTTCTGAAGTTGTCCTTTCTCATATGTAGCAGATGGTCTGCTTCAGTCTGTGGTTGAGGCAACCGAGGTGTCTACAGGCGGAGCGATGATGCTCGCTCTGTGTCACTCTGTTCTCCACACAATCACCTGCTCTGTTCTTCACACAGACTCTGAAGACCATTTAATGTCCACTCTGAGTCAGACGTTTGTGTTCTTTCATCCACCTCCATCAGAAAAGGTCAGGGCTGCAGTGCGTGAGTGAAAAGGACTTAAGCTGCTGCTGTTGTTGTGTTTTGTCCGTTTGCACAGCTCTCACATGCAGTCCTTCAAAAGGCCAACAAGACGGCGCCTGACGCCGATGACAGTTCTTTCATCGTCTCTTACTCTCATTTTCACGTCACTACAAGTGAGATGTTTCTGTTAAAACTTTTATCGTCTCTCAGCCTAAAGACTTACAGCAGGACAAACACAAACTACCAGGTCTTCCACTTATATTTGGCTCCGCCTCCATGTGGCAGTGCACACTGAAGCCTGGAGACGTGAGTCTGCGAAGCTCCGAGTGGCATCAGGCAAGAAGCCACCATGAAGTGCCAGAGGTTGTAGTTCCTCTAGTGGCCACTTGAGACTGGCCCCAGTCCTCATAGAGTCCCGTGTTAAAATGTCCAACTTTAGGGTATTAAAACGCATGTTTACAGCCGGGTTAAACAAATAAGTAAAAAAGAAAAGCAAACAGTTTTGGCCTCCATAGATAAATAGATTAGCTCTTTATAACAACTCTGTTTTACTCGTCTGTTACTTGACATTAGTTAGCTGATATGTGTGTGTCTGTGTGTTGCGCCTGTACAGTCTATGGATGCAGCCAGCTAATCAGACTTGTTAGCCTTGGATTATAACTTAGCACTCCACCCTCTGGGCTCCAAAAACCTGACGCAGTGGCAGCTGAAACACCCACTTTGAGGCCAAAAGCAGTGGGTGAGACCACTGTGGCTGAAGTGTTTTGGGGGCTTCTGCCGGAGTTTCTTGGTTTGGCTTGTTTTTCCTCTCTCCTGCTGTTTGGACTGTGAGCGTGGTTCAGATGGAGATCCAGGACACCTTTCACAAGCAGTTGTGGCAGAGGTCTGGCCTGCTGGCCTCCTTATTAAATGCTCCACTGAGCAGGAACAGCAAATCCCTCACACTTCAGATTGTCTGGCTGCATCAGAAGAGACTGTCATTTAAATATGTATGAAAGATTCCTAATTAAATTTAGTCCCCCCCCACCCTGCAGGCAAGTGTACACAGCAGACCAGAGTATGCGCTCAGCTGCAATAATCCCAGATGTCGAGGGCTCCGTGCCAGAAAGTGCTCTGCCTGTTCCTGACCCAGCAGGCCTTTATAGATCCACTGAATCAGGTAAACAGATCCACACTCTTTTCCATGAAGGGTTTATTTCAGGTTATGTGACCACAGCTGCTCAGCAACTCTCCCGCCTCCACTTTCTTCCCATCATGTTATCTCAGCCATAATCCACTTAAGAGCTAATCGCACTGAGATCCCCGTTGTTGGTAATTACAGGATTGGCACGCTGCGGATAGTTCATGATTTTACTCTGCTTTATATTAACAGTATTTTTCATAAGGTGGCTCACTGAGAGCTGCCTCTTATACACACTTTCTGTGTGGCCGGCACAGATTAATATAAGCCTGAAGCTTTCCTCTTTTTCACTCTCCACTTCCCGTCCTTCCTCATTATCCTTCCCAACTTGTGCGCAGACGCTGTTGTTCTGGAGCCAGCCTCTGGCCTCGGAGCTGACCTGCTGGATCTGTACCAAAGGGGAGAGCAGTGTGACATCACCATCCAAGTAGCAGATCAGCTGTTCTCCTGCCACAGGTAGAGCAGTTCATGGCCACATTTCACCCGTCTGCGTCCGCACGTTTGGAATAAAAATTCTTTATTGTTTAGCTAAATTTATAATTATTATATGCTTATACAATCACATACACTACTCACCTTTTTTCCCTATTAAATAAAAAAAGTAAAATTAAATGCAAATTGAAAACCATTGAAACAAACAAAAGGAAAAAGATGAAAATATTAGGATGCACTTACATGCATGAGAAGGTGAGGTTGCACTGTAAGACACAGGTACATGTATGCTAACATGTCTAAATTAATTCAGGTCATTTCACTGAATTAGGCAAACAGCGCTCCAATATTTGGATTAGTTATTGGTGCAACTCTGATCTGAGGTCAGGCTTTTATTCTGTGTTCACTACACCACGCCGCAGCAGCAGCGTGAGCTAACATAGCATTGAGGAGGCTAATGCAATTAGCAGCTCTGCTTCACGTGTTTGCAGCAGTTTCTGACTTAACTGCAAACTTCAGCCAAGAGACTGAGAAGCTGTGATGATGGCGCTTTCTCGGTCAGCGTCTCTCGCTTAATGTTCGGTTCATCGCTTATTGGGAAGCTTACACTTACAGACTTCCCTTCATCAGAGTGAGGAGCACAACTTATGAACTTAGTGCAGGAATTAGACTATCAGCAGCATCCAAAACCAAAGTATTGGGACTGGAAGAAATCTTCTTATTTAGCTTATTATTTTCTTCCCTCTGATATATTTCCCATAACTTCTCCACATATTATATTTTGGTGGGATCGAGCTTAAATCCTAGAAGATGGTTTCATCCTCTCATCAGTGGAGGACTAAACTATATAAAAATACAACTATTTTAGGTGGGCTTCAGTACATGCTTTGTGGGTATGGCAATATTAATATCTCTTTCCCATTTGGTTCTTGTCTGTAGTGTGTTATTGGAGCACATTTGGTAAAGATGACTTGTTTCTAATTTTATTAAAAATTCCTCCATCAGTTTTCTGTTGGAACATCACAGCAGCCTCCTTCACCTCAGGATGTTAAACAATACAGAGCTCGCGCGTATGCTGTTGACTCGTGCGAATGTGAGGCGGCGGCGGTGGGCGGTCATTCAGCAGTGCAGAGGTTGCAGATGGTAGCCATGGAGACAGGATTCTCCCAGCACAGGGGACCCGTGATCCAGAGGAGGAGGAGCCGGCCTTTTTTTTTTTTTTGGCTCTGCAGATTTGCTCTAATCTGAATTTATGTATTAAAATCTGAGATTTATTATCCCTTTGCAGAAGAGACAAATAAAGCTGTAACTTATTCATAATCACAAAAACCCAACAACTTTTTCCATATCATGAGTTGAGCTCCTGCCTTCGCATCAGCCGGCCGTTCTGTGTGAGGTTTGCTCTCCCGGTTCTCTCTGGATGCTCCAGCTTCCTCTCACGCATCCACAGACACGCATGTTAGGTGATTCTAAACTGGCTGAAGGTGTTTATTTGAAAGTGGGTGTCTGTGTCTGTGTGTTAGCCCTGTAGCCTGCGACCTGTCCAGGGCATACCCTGCCTCTTGTCTAATGAACACCTGGGATAGGCTCCCCCCGCCCCCCGACCCTGGGTTGGATGCGTGGTTAAGAAACTGGATGGATGGGTAGAGTTGAGCTGTACGTTTGCAGTCTGTAACCAGTGGAGCTTATCTTTAAAATCTGCCACAACACTGCCTTCTAGCCTTTTTAGTCTAAGAAAATTTAAGTCCTTATTTAAATGTGCGATTTTACCACACATGGACTTTATGCCCCACATATCTGTGGGAAACGCTGCCATGAGATGTGGGCTCAACAGGGGTTTATTTCTTTAAAATATGTATTATTTAAGAAAATTCTCTCTTGAATGCAGCTCTTTAGGTTTTCTAGTATTGCATGTTTTACAGTACACTGAGGTCAGAGAGAGTAAAAATAACCTCTAAAGATTCAAGAAAACTATTTTCTTTCTTCTCCTGCTTGTCACTTCAAAGCCTCTTAGCTGCAAACAATTCCAGTTACAAATGACGTGAAAAATTAAACGGTAGGTGGATCTCTGACATGCAGCCGTCTGCTTTATTGGGTTTCTAGGGCAATCCTGTGTGCGCGGTCTCAGTACTTCCGAGCAATGCTCAGCGGGAGCTGGATGGAGAGTTCCAGACAGTGCATCACTCTGCAAGGGTAAGACTGGTGCAGCAGCATCACACGGGATCAATAATACGCCTCTGCTTCAGGTCTGACATAATAACATAATTTCTGAACAATGTAGCTGCATACACTGCATTAATTATACATGCAGTGCCACAGAGGTTGCTCTGCACTGTATGTGGTTTCACTCATAATGCCATGTTTGACTTCACACACACACACACACACACACACACACACACACACACAGAGCGTGCTGTCAGTGAAATCTCATGTATCTCGCTCAGATTTCAACCGAGCAAGGTTGGAATGGTTCCTCTGTGAGACACATAAATGTCTTATCCTTTTCCTCCACCGCCTTCTCCACCCGCAGTCTCCCCCTTTCAGAGTAACAGAGGTAAATGAAGCCCGTTTTCCCCTCCAGTGAGAGACGTGTCACACGCTTCAGCATCACTGATCTGAGGCTAGCGGGGAAGACGCAGCTGTCGGAATAGGGAGCAGCTGCACTGACGCGTGGGGGAAACCTGTGAAGTGGCCCCCATGCTGCACGTGGATTGAGTGTTGCATGATGAATGGATTTTGTTTACAGCGTTCAGCTTCGTGTCCAAAGAAAATGCACAGATTGAGAATATTGGGGTGAGATCTGGGACGGTTTCGTTTGCTAACCCGATTCCAGGCTCGTAAACAGTTTGTTTTCATGTTTCTAGCTTAGGGCCGGATGAGATGGAAATCTTGCTTCAGTTCATGTACGGAGCCATCGTGGATCTGCCCGGCGGAGCCAGCGCCAGGTACTGTATCTGAACAAAACAGGCTGCGCCAAATTAACCACAGCAGAAGCTGACCTGGATGTGGTTTCTGTTGTCCCGCAGTCAGGTGGTGCTGGCTGCAGACATGTTAGGTTTGGATGGGCTGAAAGATGTAGTGGAGATGGTTCTGACCCGAGACTACTGCCGCTTCTTCCCCAAGGTCAGCTGTTCACGAGCACAGACTCACGAATGAGCTTCAAGTTTGATTTTTTTTCAAACACAGCAAAAAAATATTCCCATCCTTCGCACTTGTTTTCAGGATCAGTTCCACATGTTAGCACACCAGGGAAAAGTTAACCTCTGATTATTGATACACAATCATCTCGTCTCCAGGGTCCTGATCAGAGTCCTCAGTCTGAGTTCCTGCCTGTGTGCTGCTTAATGTGTTTATCTCATTTCCCAAATCAATAAAGTTAAAAAGGACCCAAAATAAACTGACAGTCATTTCTTTGCTTTCATACTAACGACTGAAATCTGCTTCAAATTTACACGTTTTAAATTAAAAGAAGACTTCATATCAAATTATTGAGCCCATTTAAAACGATGCATAAATACACCTGGACCTGATGCTACCCTGTAGCTACCATGGCGTGTATACCTGGGCTTTATACGATGTACAAATGCAGGGTTTTTGATGCTTGAGCAAAAGGAGACGTTTCTGTACATGTAGTATGTGACACTACATTTTTACTGAGGTTGTGGTTACTGTCTCCATACATCTGCATGTCCTCAGCGTGCAGCTTATCCTGCAGCAAAGCTCCTGGACGGCATCTCTCTGCGTTTCACGGTTCATGTGTGGGAATTCAGAGCCGGGATAAAGAGTGCGATCTAAAAACATCTGCTTTGGTGCTTCGAACAAATGCTTTTGCTTAACACTGTTTGGCTTTGCCGGCAAGCTCAATGTGCATGTTTTTTTGTTTTTTTTTTTAAAGAAAGCTAATCAGCTGTTCTTCTTGTTACCCTGTCTCCGTACTGTGTGCTTGTGTATCCGTGAAGCTGTGTGAAAACGTTATATGTACTCTTACTGGTTGTTTTCTTGTGTGCTTGCAGCCAGCCGATGGGGTTCAGAGAACAGTCCTTGAGTGCCTCTCCATCACGCACGCCTTAGGCCTTCAAAACCTCCACATGCAGTGTAAGCGGTAAGTGTCTGCACTCTGCACTGTTTGGGCAGTTTAACAAGACTCCCACACCTTTGGAATCTTTCTCACAGCTTAAAAATGCATAACATACTCATAAAGATACAGAAAACGGCACTACATTTTATTCACGTGGCCTAGAATTAGAATTTTTTTTGTCACACTCACGTAAAAATGCCACAAACAGAAAGTGCAGCGCACTCGCTACCTGTCAGCATGCAGCCACCTCGATTTCTGCTCCATCAGCAGCATGTGGGTTCATACTTACGTGTTGGTACGTATGGAACTGCTTTAAGTAGAAGCGGGTCTTATTGGCATCAGAAAAGGCCAAATGAGAATAAAAGTGATATTAAGTTTATATATTTGATTGATTGCATTCGGCTTCTGTTTAGCATTTATTACACATTTATTACAAATATCCTTCCATGATCAGACTACAATAAAAACATCTTAGAAAAACTTAAAGATGGTCTCATCGCATCGCTCTAAAAGAAAAAAGGGGTGCTGCTTCTTCTCGGCCTCGGTCTGGGTGGAGCCGGTGCAGAGTAGTAAAACACCCGTTTAGACATGAATATTTCCCTCACGGTGTTTCACTGTGGTCTCGTTCTCACTCCTCTTTTTTATACAGCCTTCTGTTACTGCCCAAACTCTCAAACTTAGACTTTTTTCTGTGAAATGCTGCCGTGTCTTAGCTCAAGCCTTTGGCTTTGTGCTTTCTCCTGAGATGCTGCTCCTGCTGGTTTGAGACGTCTAAATAAAGTAATTCTTTATTTAGCGCATTCTTTTTCTGTCACCATGTTTATTTTCTGTTTGGATCATCTGATGCTGTCTTCACTTTTGGTGTTTCTGACTGAGCTGTGGCTGCAACTCATCCAGTTCCTGTAAAGTCTTTTAGAGCTCCGCCCTCTTCGAGCCTTCGCCCAGCCTGATGCTGAGAAAGGCCTTCTTTGCCCAGAACAGCAGTTTGACTTTGACATGTTTACAGATGTTTGTTATAATTACTAATGCAGTATCATCTGGGGACCTGGGGTAATTTGTAATTATTGCGAACATAGTCTGCGATAGTCTTCTGTGTTCATCATTCCAGTGCACACCACCTACCATATTTCATCAGAGGTCTTTTAATATTAGTGCTGTGTGAACTGACGCGTGAGGATTTACATTTTTTGTTCCGTGTTTCCCGTGTCGGAGCTTCTCGTGCTCGCTCGTTCCTTCTTTTCTTTCCGCCACCACAGTAAATACGTTTACTCGACCAACCCTCGGATGAGGCGGTTGCATCATCATGAGACCTGAGCACTGCTGCAGTGGAAGGATGCAGCTCAAAGAGCATTAGCACAGTCAGTAGCACTAATTAGTTTGAGTTTGCTGACCTACAAACAGTGCAGAGTCCAAAGTATTTCTTCTTCATCTTGGGCGTCGTAACTTCTTATGTCACTCACATTTGTGTAAAAATTGCAGAGTTACAGGACAGCATTACAGATTTATACACGCCACATGCAGGGCTCATCTAAGTCTTCTTTCAGTTTCCTTTTCGGTTCATTCGCATGCACACGACCTCATTTTTTCCCCACTCCGAGTTGTCTTGTCGCAGCTGATACTACTGCACACTGTGGTGTTGCACTCTGCAGTGAGTGGGCAAGAAGTGTGTGAATGTAGGTCAGGGGAATCGGATGTGTTGAGGAAGGCTGTGAGCTGGCAGTGATGGTTCCTATTTGAAGTGGTGAGTGGGTGTGGGTGTGCAGATGTAGGTTGCGGGGAGGAGGGGGGGGGGTGCCCTTGCCCCGTTCTCTCTCCCGAGTCTGATGAGTCACGAGACTGTGATGGTGTAGCGAGCAGCGCCGTTCTGTGCAGCAGTGCATTACCAAGCTTCTCACGCTCACTCATTCATGTCTTTGTTACCTCAAGCAAAGTTGTGCCGGCTGATACTCGGAGCCTCAGGGTTTTTCAGTGGGAATAAATGATAAAATTGCTGAACTGAACATTAACCGTTCTCTTAATGTCTAATATCTATTTTCAGATGGGTTTCAGAGCATTTTGTGAAAGCCTGGTGTGAGAGAAACTTCTCCCTGTTGCCTCCTGAGCTCCACAGAGCCTGCCTAACAGCTGTAACCGAAACAATGGTGAGTCTGTCCCTACCAGAGTCATCAGCTGTAATTATTCATATAATAGCACAAATATCATGAAGCTGTTCACCAGTGTTTTTCCACAGGAAGGAAATTTGAGCATGATCTAATTAAAGATGACCTTTATTAAATTCTCAGTTATTAATGGCAGGGTGATTGAGAAATATGATGCAGATGCAGACAGATGGGGAGTGATCCAGCCTTTTTATTGACAGTTGAGTCATGAGCCTGTCTTACATCGCCCCAAAGGAGGTGGCGTGCATCCTGTGAGAGAAGAAAAACAGTCCAACTATCGCTCACGCTTGCCAAGTACTGAGATTCTGTGCTGGCCAAGAGTGGTTGTACAACGTGGGGGAATCCCTCCATTGATCAATAGGTCCTGGGCAGGAGTAAAAGAGTGGTTTTATATGGAGTTGTACTCATTTGACTTCAATTTGTGTTCTCACGTAGAGAGAGTTTCTTTAGCTGATAGACGTTTCCATGCAGACTGTGCAGAACGCAGTAACCGCGCTCTGTGGCACCGAGCAGCTGATCGGCAGCCTCCCTGAAGTCAAGTGGGCCCAGCAGGTGAGGAGCCTGGCCACAGAGCTGCAGGACGAGAGCCTGCGAGTCATTGTGCAGCACTTTCCCAAAGTCACCCACACTCAGGCTTTCAAGGACCTTCGCATAGTGAGTCGGTGAAGGAGCCATGCAAATGCACTTTGATTTATTGTGATGGCCTGGAAATATAATAAGCAGCAGTCGCCATGTTTATCTATGTGTCTGTGTTACAGAGGGAGGAGTTTACTAGAGAGCCCACACTGCTAAGGAAGCTGTGTTCAGCCATCAGGGAAGGTGTGACGGTGGATAACTGCTGTGACCTTTTCACTGCTGTGCACTTCCTGTGTGGAGATGACTTTGAGGAGGATTTTTGCGCAGAGCGGCGAGGGCAACAAACAGAGGAGGTGAAATGAAGCAGAATCCTATTATATCATCATTGAGTGACATCTGTGTAGTGCAGTTAAATCCATGTGGGGCCAGGAAACAGAAATGCTGATCAGTTAAACCAGCAGCGTTATAGGGGGAATTTAGGTAAGCTAAATATTCTGATGTACTCAACTGTTGCTTCTGGCATGTTTCCACTCTAGTGGCAGGTAACAGCAGGGCAGATGGAAGCAACCCTCGTAAGCTAGCAAGGTGGAAACCAAGAGACAGTAAGACAGATCACAGCCCCACGAGGGTGAACGGTTGTTGATGAATGTGATTTATGATTTCAAATAGCTCTTTATTACACACCCTGTCATCAAACCGATGCATCTATTTTCTCCTCAGTTTAATTGGGTTGTCAGAAACATCCCCAGTATTCACTGCCACTGTCAGCGAGTCGGTGCTTCCACATGAACACATGTAAAACTGACCAGTCACTAACACCTGTGACCTTTTCTGCTTGGGGAGTGCTGGTGGACATGCATGCACTCCCAGTAACTCGGCTCTTTAAGCTGAATTCTGGAGGCCCCTCAGTTTTTGGGATAGAAACTGAGGGAGAGATGTGGGAAAACATACAGGATTATTATCACAGGAACTCTGTCTTTAGCTCTGTCCACACAGGACCAGTATTATCCAGGGACCTGGGGGCAATTTGCAATAATTCACCAAAGACAGTGGTCTTGTAATATTCATCCTGTGTGGGGTTTTTTTTTTCCTTTGCACAGTTTTTGTGTCCTGCACCTTTCTTCTTCTTTTCCCCTGCAGGGTTATATGCTATAGCTAAACTACAGGAGCTGCACACATGAGAGTTTACACAATCTTTTGGATTCAATTCAGGGAGGACCCATGTCACTACACAGCACTAAATACAGATGAAATATCTTGAAGTACGATGAGAAGGAACCTGGAATATTTGGATGTCTTTAAACAGTAATTAAAATTAGCCTAAGGTCTGTGGATAGAGACCTTTATAGACAGTCTTAATCCTGTGACTCTGGCTTTTGGTGAAAAATGGTACTTTTTAATTATAGACATAACAAATATTCATGGGATTTAGATGCAGATGACCTTCACATCTATTACTAATTACTAGAGGTCCCTTTGTAACACGGTTTCTCTGCAAAGACGGCTTAAATGGAAAAAAAAGGTGGACTGTGATTAATAAATATATATGGTGACATGCAGTGTGTCACTGTGTTGTTAAACAGGCTAATGAAACCGCGCGAGCGGGAAAGTTAAGCTTGTGAGATGACTTTCAGGAGAAAGTGACCTGGCTGCACAAGTTGCAGCACGTAACCCCTCTAAATACCGTGCAGCGCGGCACACTGGATTAAGCCGGGGGGGGAGACTGTGACGTGTAGCCTTCGCTAATCTGCCCGTGTGTCTGCCAGAGAAGGGTGTGTGTTGTGGGTAAGGCGGAAGAGGTGGAGATCGCTCCTCCCTACTTTTCCAGCCTTGTTTTTTAGAATCAGGCGAGGAAACAGGAGTGTCCGCATCAGCCCGTGACATCACAGATTTTGCTCGAGGGAGCTCAAGTAGATTCTGCAACAGAGACGGGGGGAAGGAGAGAGGGGCAGATACAGCGAGCAAAGGGAGGAGGGAGGGGTATTTGTTGCCATGGAAAAGGGTTCTTGAAGCAGCTGCTGATTCGCTTGTGCTTTAGCGCACCCCTTCCATTCTTCTCCTCCCTCTCCTCTGTATTACCGCCAGCCGTTCAGGCGAGAGATCTGTGCGCTTCGCGGGCGGCTCTGGACCTTCCTGCTTCAGACCTTTTACGCAGTTCGCCACACGCAGGGATGGGAGACGCTGTCATCCAAACACAGAGAGAGGATACTGGCAGGTAAAGATTTATGCTCTATTTACGAGGCCTTTTATTTCCCGTCTCACAGAAGGTATACTGCGCTGTGTGGATGCAAGTGTTTTTTCTCCCGTCTCCCTCACCCAGCCTAGAGGTTCTGCATCATTAGAGAGGAACCAAAGCCCCGAGGCATATGCTGTCGGCTGATTTTACTCTTCTTTCTGCACTGTGGCCACAGCTGACTTATTTATTGTCTAGTTGGAGCTTTTTTTCTACACATTAAGCTGTATTTTAACAGTGTTTGGCAGATGTGTGCGCACCAATATAGTAAAGGCACCAGATGCGCCATGCTTGTTTTGTAATGGGTGTGAGTGAAAGGCTGGATTCTGCACTGTTTTGCACGTACCGATAATTCACTGCTTCCTTAGTATTGCACTGGAAACGTGTTGAAATGCACTGCATGAATAATGTATTTGGCTGGTATCGCTGTGCGCTTATTACTGCTACAGTTCTTGGCAGTGTAATCAGAATCCAGGTCTCAAACAGAACAAATGCACTTTTAGCAGATAGAGTAAATTTCACTGCTTTGAGTTTTATTAATATTAGAGATAAATATTTTCATGTGAAGTATAGAAATGGCCCTGCTGTGTCTGAACGGGTGCTGACCCATCAGTCCGCTGATGTGGTAAACACGGGCTGGAAACAGGAATTTATGAATGAATGCTGCTCAGCTAATGAAGGAGACAGCATCACATAAAATAAATAAAACTGGTTCCACCTTTTTCCATCCGTTACGCTCAGATTTCAATCATTTGTTTTGCTGATTGTCTTATTGAAGCGGTCTTGATTTCGTCCTGTTTTATAGATGCGATTGATAAAGGGGACAGTCGGAGACTTGGAAAAAAGCCCGTGTTCACTAGCTCACAGGTAACATCATTAAACAGTGTTTCCTCTTTATTGTTGTATTTGTTACTAATTAACTGCAGTTCTGTTTTAGCTCAGAGAAAAGTTGTGACCTCCGTCAGTCTGTGGCCATCAGATCTCGTACATCATAAAGAGTTTACTGGAAACGAGCAGATGTGTAGATGAGGTGTGATATTAGGCAGGAGTAGTAGAGCTCATTGAGATTATTCAGCAGAGGGAAAAAAAGACACAGGGATAAACAGATTTCATAGGTTGGCTCTGACTACAGGGTGCTCAGCAGGTTTATAGATCTCAGAGATGATAGAGGGCATCATATCTGATGGTATGCTCCAATGGTCTGTAGGAAACTCGTCTAATATGATTCACTTTAAGGCACTGCTCTATTTTGTGGCTTATTAATTCGCTTCAGTAATACTGTTATATAAGTAATGTGCTTATTTTTTTTCCTACAGTCAAAGGCTATAAAATGCCCTTCATCTGCACCTGAGAGTCCCCCTTTTCATAGGACCCAGCGGGTGTCTGAGAGCAGAAATTCTTCCTCTCGTAGTGCTGCATCAGCCATGAAGTCTGATGGACTAGGGGCAGCTAACAAACCAGGGGATGGCCAAACATCCAAGTTAAAGAATGTGAAGAAGCCAGCAGACAGGAGCGTAGCAGCAAAAGCAAAGACCACATCAGCTGTGGCGCCGGTGGTCAATGGCACGGGAGCTGCAGCCAGACGTGATATAGCCAGTGCCAATGGCCCCAGAAGCTCTCCTGGGGCTAAAGAGCACGAAAAGAAGCCAAATCCAGGTGCAAGGCCTAAGACCTCTCCCCCGAGCGGCTCATCTGCAAGCCAAACGGCAGTAACGAAGGCTCAGAAGAGCTCAGCAGGAAAGGCTGACGACACAGCTGGCACCACCCAAGCCCAGCCCAACGCTGCGTCCACATCGGGCAGTGCCTCGCCAGAGAACGGTGCCAGCAGCCCTCGCAATGACTCCCACTCTGTTCCAGGTTCACACTCTTTATTACTATGTAGTACACCACGGCAGCCAGGCTGTCTCAGGGAGCCAGCTCCAGGGATGAAACTGTAGCTGAATTATGAAAGGACCTGGAGACTATTTAGTATGATCAATGTGATGTTGAGGTCAGGGGGGATTTGGTGGAAGACAAGGGCAGTGTCATGTATGAATGTTGATTCATGAGGAAACAAAGTGCATGTCCTTGGCAACAAAACAGCAGAGGTCAAAGCCCTTTGCAGCTGTCACACAGGGTGACTGATTACTCTGAGCTTTTGTACTGACTGTAGCTTTAGAGAGGTGCCACAAATCCCAAATGATATCAGTGTGCACAGCTCAGTTGGGCCTCAGCTGGTACAAGTGCAGCATGTGTCCCTGTACTCCACCCTGAAAGCAACTGTCTGTAACGCGAGCTCAGACACTAAGAGGGCCTAGGCCACAGCACTATTAATTAACTCGCTCCTTTTAAACACATTGATTGAGGGATGAATGTGTGGAAATCAGTGTTGTTGAAACTACCTCAGAAACTTGTGTTTGCAGCAGTTCTGCATGTGATCCATGTTCTTTGTTTCAGGCGCGAAGCCCAAACACCAGGCCAAGGCAGCGACCAAATCCCCAATGACAAAACCTCCTCAGAAATCAGATGCAACAAAGAGTAGCAGGTGGGTTTAACCCTGAGCATCGCAGCACTTACATATTAATGTATTCAGTCAGATCTACCGCTTAGCTTTTCCCATTGGTGGGCTCAATGTCAAATGAGGTTTTAAAATGGTAAATTTACTGGATCTTGTGTTTCGCTTTTCTGCTGTAACTGAACTCAGAGCACTTTTTCCTAAAAGCTTCTTTCACCCAGTCACGCACACACATGCAACACTTTAATGTGTCTTTAAGTGCACGAAGAACCTCGCGCTCCGATGGATGTGTAGGGAGCGATTTGGTCCCAAGGATATTTAGGCATGCACACCTAAGAGCTGGGGATTGAACCACCAACCTTATGGAAGATGACCCACTCTACCTCCATAGCCACAGCCACAGCCACCCTTTCTCTTTAAGCATGTGAGGAACTCACTTGCTTTTGCATTTTGGTTGCTAATAACAGAAAAGTGCAATAACCAGAACTCCTGCATAGCTTTAATTTCTGTGACAATAAAACAGAATTAATAGTGTAATAATAATGATTTCTTTAATCTTTAGCCAGCATTTCTGGTGCCAGCCAGTACATCAAGGTATAGACGTCTACCCGTCCAGTCACACACATCCCTGATTACTGAAAATAACGAGCCTGCCGCTGGAAAAGTATCGAAAATGTATCAGAAGGACAGAAACAACCCAAATCCAGAGTGTTGGAATTCTGTGTTCATGAATAATAAAGACAGTCAGTAAAAAATAAATCCACAGACACTGTTTCATGTTGCACTGCTGCAGAAGAGTGAAGCTCATTGGTTTAAAGCAGTCAGCGTGTAGAAAACCAACATGCGTGAAATGCTTAGTAATGTAAATGTAGGGCAATTAAGACGTGCTGCAGCACAGCATCCCCTGATTTTATTATTTTTAGGTCACATGTTTCTGTGAGGAGGATAAAAGCAGCTGTGAAGTTTATTCTGACAAGCTTATTATGTGTCCTTCAAAGGTGTTAAAAATATCCGTTTCACAGTCAGCGTCATCCCAAGTCTGCATCTCAAGGGAGCGCATTAATATTTCACTGTCTCCCCAGAAAGCGACCAATAAACCTTTTTTTCTCTTTGCAGCCAGTGAACATCTGATAAATATCTTTGTTGCTTTATCGGGTCAGCTTTTCTGTTTTTGTAGTAATTTTGTGTCTGGCCGTGGGGCGGGTGGTGGGCACTGGTTAACATTAAATTCTCCTCTAACATAAATTTTTGTGAGAAAACTGATAATTTGTTCATTTTATATATATTTTTATGCTGTCAGCAAACATGGCCACTGAAAACAGCTTCTGTAAAGCCCTGCTGGGTAAATTCATTCCTGAGAGAGTGCACAGCAGTGTAGCTGTGCTTGTGTTCCTCTGTTTAAAAGCCAGGAGAAACATCCTTCACAGCAACACAACCTGTTAAAGCTCCTCATATTTATAGTCGTCTCGCTTGGATCAAATCAGAGAAATAACGTTGCTGCCCCCTGCTGGTGTTAAATATGAATTCACGATTCTCTTCAACTCTTCTTGTAAATATTTTATGATGTTAATTAAAGGGGATATTTACTGGGCAAAATCATTTGCTCACATTGTTGTTTTTATTGCTTTCATCAGTCCATCCAAAAAGGCAAGTGGGAGAGAAACGAGCAAAGCCAAGCCCGGAGCAGAAGAGAAAGGGACCACTGCAGTGCCGGCAGCACGAGCAGACACCAAGGGAAGGAGCACACCAGACCGCCACGGTGAAGCTTTAAAAATCTTCTTTGTCTGTCTTAAAATAAACCGTTGCAGAGCATTAATGTTCTTTCTTTTTTTACTTGAAGTCTCCAAACATGGAACCTCCATGAAAAAAACTGCTTCTCCCAGGAAAGAAGATGCATCAAAACCATCAGCAGCAGATAAAACGGTTAGCGAAGCTGCTAAAAAGAAGATGGTGAAACCCATTTCAGCCACTGGAGTCTCGGCTAAATCCAGTGTGAAACCAGCAAAGGCCTCCTCAGCTCCTCCCAGGCAATCTTCAGTAGTAGCTGCCAAGTCTGGATCAAAGCCAAAAAGTACTACAGAGCTATCTACAGAGAAATCTTCTTCAAAAGCTGCAGGAACCTCTAAAACCTCCACTTCTGCTGCTACTGCCTGCAAGCAGTCAGAACCTAAAGGAAAGGAGGCAGTGAATGGTAAAAAGCCAGACTGCAAAACAGAGCCGGGTCCAAACGAGGGCTCTGGAGATGCTGCTGAACAAAAAGGTCTTGCACAGTTAGTGCCCTCTGTTCAGCCTGCAGCACACAGTCAGCAGCCAACAAGCCAGGATGGAGGAGAGCCACTTCATCTAGAATCAAGCCCTAAGCAGAGTCTCCAGAAGACTGAAGCACAGCTGGAAAACACCGCTGGTGCACGAGACAAGACCAGAGATGGACCAGCAGCTAAAAACGGCCCTCATCTCAGTTTTCCTAAAGCAGATGTTTGCAAACAAACTGAAGGGAGTAAAGCGAAACAGCCTCAAAGCAATGTCATCCCAGCTCACATCAGCGGAGAAGTTCATGAGGTCAGCTCGCCAAATTCCCCACGAGACACTGAACGCCCCATAGATACCCCCTGCAGCGTGGGAAGCACTGAAACTCCAGGAGAGGATTCTTGGAGCGGCATCCACCATCAGGTCAGCCCAGAATCCGAGACCGGCAGCACGCACACCACTTCTTCTGACGACATCAAGCCCCGCTCGGAGGACTACGATGCGGGGGGCTCACAGGATGACGACTGCTCCAACGACAGAGGCGTGTCCAAGTGTGGCACCATGCGCTGTCACGACTTCTTAGGTCGCAGCAGCAGTGACACCAGCACGCCAGAAGAGTTGAAGATGTATGAAGGTGGGGCGGGGTTGAGAGTGGAGGTCCGCCTGCGTGGAAGAGAGGCTGAGACCACCAGTGAGGAGGAGGGCGTAAGGCAACGCCCTCGTTCCTGGTTGCAAAGAGATGAGGTGCAAGTGGAGGAGGAGCACTCAGAGGTTGAGGCCACTGTGACTGTAAAAAGTGTCCATGACCACCAGCTCTTCTCCTCTGAGGAGGAAGAGGAAGATGATGACGAAGAGGAAACGGAAGACGAGCGGTCAGAAGTCGAAGTGATTCCAGGTCAAGGCTCGGTGCCGCCAACCGACCCTTCACCGCACTTTCAGGGCATCGTCAACCTGGCTTTTGACGATGAAGGTGTGGAGCAGGAGAATGACCAGCCCGACTACCCGTCCTCTTCCAACTTCCGTCGGTCGGTGTTGCTTTCTGTCGACGAGTGCGAGGAGCTGGGCTCAGAGGAGGGCGGCCTCCAAACGCCGCCGCAGCATCCAGATGGTACTGCGACTCCTTGTGATGTTTTTGAGAATGACACTTCAGCTCCTCAGTTCAGTTGTGCCCCTTCTAGTGACCAACAGAACCACCTGCCACGTCGTGTTGGAAACACTGGCCTGAAGCACAAAAACCCAGAGGAGGAACGGGAAGAAAAATCTGTATTCCTTACAGAGATCCAGGACACCACTCAGGAGGAGGAAAATCACATCCAGGTGGACAGAGTGAAGTCCAGCGGTCCTCCCCTGGACCCTGACTCCAGAGACATGCCTCCCCAGGAGCGCCCATCCCACCTGGATCTGCGCCACACTGAACAGTACAATGGAGGGATGAGCAAAAATTACACCAATCCTTCAGAAAGCAAGAAAGCTGATTTACATCTAGACTTAAATGAGTCTCAGTTGACAGGGGACTCTCCTGTACATGCTGCACAATCTCCAGCAGGTAATGTATGATCTTCGGACCCTTCCTAGACCCCAAATCCAAACCCATCTTATCCCCCCCAATCTCCATCAGTGAAGGTATGTTTTATCCCCACAAGAGTCACTCTCATATACTTTAATTCCTTGATCTTACCTACTTCCAGTATGTACCTTACCCCACCTTCAGAAAAAAAGCATATTACTAGTTTAGTAACAAGTAAAAGTTCAAATAAAATCTGTAGTCATAATTCTTTAATAGTTATTAACACTCATCTCATCTCAGCCTATTGATTGTATAGCTGTTGTAAATTTGCAGCGTCAGCATCCTTTTACAGATGGAAATTGGTCTCATCACAACTGTACATCTTTAAACAACTGAACTACCTTCAGTTTGAGGCGCGTAGGCCCAAACTCAGTTTACACATCAAAGGGAAAAACAGTGTACATTTCATTTAGATCACCAAATTGTATTTGTCTAAAAAAAAAATATGCCTTGTTTCTGACGAGGCTTGTGACATAGTTTTATCAATGCACTTTTATGTACATAAAAAAGATTTTTGATAATTTTTGTCATTTCTTTTATGCAGTGGACGAGTCTTTGGCCATTTTAAGCCATAGATCATTTGAAATAGCTGAAGGTGCTATATACAGCATTTTAATATCAGTGTATCAGTTCACTTTAGTTTGTTGGTGCACTAAAAGCATTCATTTTATCATGCTAGTAATCCAGATTTTTCTCATAGATGCATCAGCTACTGTCCGAGAACACAGATATATAGAAAACATGCGCTGCCACCGTGCATGTTTTCCTGTCTTGGTTTTTCTGGTGATGTGTTCTTAGGAGCATTTTTAGAAACACAAATTGCGCTGTAGCATGACGGCTCGCTGCTCGGCTTTGTTTACATGGAGCCTATCTCTATATTTCTATTCTAACATTTCGGCATTTCTCACTCATTTTGGTTCAGTTGGAAAAAAACCTTTTCAGAAATCCATCAGAAGGAAAACCGGACCATGTAAACAATTTAACTCGATTACTTTCTGGCTGCATCCTTTCTGTCTTTACGTAAATGTGTGTGAGCCTCCAGGGCTGAAATTTTAAGCCAGTGTGGAAGTGTGTAGTTCCTCTGATGATAACCACCTGAGGCTGGCTCCACGGTCCGACCCATCAGCCCAGCCTCAGCCATGAACAGAACATGTTTACAGCCTGATGCACCTGTACAGCTGATAGAGCCTGCTAACCAAGCTAACTAGCATTAGCTGCTAACTTGGCGCTCCACCCATAGATATATATACATAGATACCGCATTGATCGCTGACTCGTATGCCTACGTCACCGCCATATTGGAGGGGG
>JAVDPK010003105.1:196789-210781 GCA_034780415.1 Cichlasoma orientale | reverse complement strand
AGTCCATTCACTTGTATTAGTTCACAGCGCAGCTTTGCCTCCTCCAATATGGCGGACACACAGCTACGTCGCATCAGTGGGCCGAACCAGTCAACGAGGTATCTATGTATATATATATATCTATGGCTCCACCTTCTTGTCTAAATATGTTCACGTGTGGCTCCAGAAACAATCAACCACAATGCTAATGCTGAGCCTTCAAAATGCAGTAAGCCCATTAACCAACAGGTGGCGTCACAGTGGCTACAGCCATCTTTTATTAGTGTGTCTGCTTCCAAGCTCAGCTGTTCCCCTGCAGGCTCATTTTTATATACAAACAGTCACTGTTATTATGTTGCACTAACGCACCGAACAGACAGATCTCCATGTTCAGCGTCGGGATCACGTAGCAAAGCGAGCCGTTTGGAAAGATTCACGCTTGTGTGTGTCACAAAGTTACCACATGTAAACATCCGACTGTAATAAAACATGCTCCATGTCTTATTACATGTAACCTGCAGCAAGACTGAGGAGAGCGTGTGCATGTCGCGGGTGCTTTTGTTCACACTATTTATACTAATAGATGATTTTTTTGTTGTTGTTGTTGTTGGTGTTAAAATGCTACATGTAGCACCTTTACAAAACTGTAATCAGGTAAATTACTTATTTTGTTTTTTCTTCCAAATATCTGGAAAGTGACTACCTGACATAAAAAGTCCAAATATAGAAAATGTTTGTACAAAGTAGACGACACCAAACTGCCACTGCTGCTCCGAGACGATTGTTATACCGGGAAGCGTTTTCCTCGCTTCTCTCTTTATTTGTATCCAAGATTGTACCACAGTTTTGTTTTGTTTAATTTTTTTCATTTTGCACTGCGCACATGCATGCCGTTGTTGAAACTTACTTTGTCATTCCCCTACACCATCCTTTATTTATGTGTATGTTTTTATTTTTTCCATTCCCTTCCATCATGCCCAGTAGACCTGTGTCTAGAGTCATAGCGGTCCATCTTTTAAGGGAACGGTTTTGTCTCTATGCTTCTGTTCAGTAGGTTTTGTGTAGTGTCAGTAGCCTCCTCTGTAACGTATGTGACGTGTGTCTAGAGCAGCCTTCGTGGTTCTGCCATGTCTCTCTTTTTTCACTATCAGTCAGAAAACGAAGTCCTGCTGCACCACTTCCAAGGGTCTGTCCCTATGCAAACGTGGAATATTTTGTGATTATTCATCTTTTGCCATTTTGCAATTTGTTAAAAATACAGAAGACAAAGAATGTCAAAAGAAACGTGGTGGTGTGCCATCTTTTGTGCTACTAAGTAAAAGCGTTGTTGCTCGCATTTCGGTTTGTGTGACAGTATTTAGGTCTGTTTATTACGTCTGCCTGCACGTGAACCTCGAAGCATATCACTGTTACTTTCTGGCAAATGCACAGCTCACTGGTGCTGGCAGTGCATGGCTTACTTTGTTTGAACAGGTGGATAAAGAGATGCATCCAGCAAAGCAAACCTCTGTACATTACCTTTAAAGCAGCTGTCTACCCTAATGCGATGGTTTTGAACCGAAGAACTTAAAATCTGATGATGATCTTATGTGATCATCAGTATCACAGCTTTCCCGCTGTGTTGTCCTCACCCGACATCATTATAGACTTTTTTTTTTCTTTTTTAAAGGGAGCAGTTGCATTAAGGGTAAACCTTCCGTCATGTTTTTTTTTATTTTAGTCTCTGAAATGAGTAAAGACCTGTGCACGAGTGATTCAGTTTGTCATTGTGCAGTATTGTCAATTGTTTTTAGGGGACATTGGTTGTGACAGATTGGATCAAAGCTGCAAACATGACCGCCGGCCATCCAAAGCCCTCTCTCCCATTTACGAGATGGATGTGGGGGAAGCCTTTGAGCACTTTTCGGACAAGGATAGGAATGTTAAACGGCAAGCAGACGAAGAAAAGCAAACAGGGAGCAGTGATTTTGCCGAGCGGGACTGGAGCCTGCTCAGGCAGCTCCTGTCAGACCACGCGTCTAATCTGGGCGTCATAAACCCCGTACCTGAGGAGCTCAACCTGGCCCAGTACCTTATCAAGCAGACGCTGTCTCTGTCATGTGACTGTCTGGACTCGCAGGCCTTTCTGTCCCCAGAAAAAGAGACCTTCAAACGCTGGGCGGAGCTCATCTCGCCCATGGAGGACTCCTCCACTAGCATCACTGTGACCAGCTTCTCCCCAGAAGATGCTGCTTCTCCACAGGGAGAGTGGACCATCGTGGAACTGGAAACGCATCACTGACTCCAGAGGAGACGGGGCCAGATTCGACGCCTTCTGTTTGAGCTGAATGTCGTTCCATTGATTTTTGTCTTAATTTATTATAATTTATAATCTCATTCTGTTTGTCTTTATGGCTGGTCTCTTTTGTTGGACTCTACAGAACTCAGTTTATTTGCATTCCCCATTACGCCCTCTCTGAGCTGTTTCCTGACACAAACGGGCCGTTATGCATGCGGACATTTTTGTATGTTTGACTGTTTCATTGGTGTTGCATCAGAAGCTCTAGAAAAGAATAAGGGTTAGAAAAATATTTCCTTTTCAGAAATATCCTTTGACAGTCTTCTATATGGACTGCATTTCTTAAAGAATAATATTAGCCTCCAGGCTTGCATTTAGTGTCATATTAAAAATAAAAGTTTGTGTTTCTGAAAAAATGGGCAGATATTGTGATTTGTTTTGATTTAAGACCAGGTTTACTCTTTCTGGGCTTTTCCCTCATACCAAAGTCATGTGTGCTTGCACACACCAAACATTACATTTTATTATTATACACAGTCATTTACACAGTGGTTTACTGAGGGGTTTGCATACACGGATTATTTAGAGGCTGCTTTATAGATTTATTTTTTTTTTTTAATTGACATTATTTTCTGATTTATGGAGTGAAACAGAAATTCCCCTTTACTTGCATATGTCAGCACAAAAAATTTTGAACTGAGGTTTATCAAATTTTAATATTTAAGTTCTGGAAATCTGTGCAAAATGATGCATATACAAAAATAATATTTTAGGAAACTTCAAACTTAAAAGAAAAGTCTTAATGTAAGTAATCTGAGCGATTTTAGTGGCAATATGAAGCAGTTTTACTGTCACATGTACTGATGCACCGGTGGGTCAAACTTTTTGTATAATTGCATTCATAGATAATTAACAAGCTGATAATGCATAACAAAATATAATTGAACAAAATGATATGCAGCTAAAAATTCATTTAAAAGACAAAGAGTATTTAAAATAGCGTATAATTACACTAATACTATGGCAGAACAAAATGCAGTAATGCTGAATTAAAAAAACCCCGAAATGTTATAAAAATTAAGGAAATTTTTAATGTGCAAAACATACTGAATAAAATCTGCAGAGCGATTTAAAAAAAAAAGTTAATTCCATAAGTTTACCTGAATATTTAGGTTATTTTTGGAATGTTTTTTTTATGGATTTATATATTAAAATAATCTTTTTATGAATGGAGAGAGTGTTAGGTTTTATCGCAGCGCCCTCTGGCGGCGGCTGAATCCGCTGCAGGAATAGCTTGGCGCCAAAAACGGTTCCCCGGTGAAAAGTGTTATCGGAACCGCTTCATCCACCTGTCCATAGCTGGGCGGTAATGGCGACCTGCGGAGGAGCGGCTCCTCAGTGGAAAACAACGATTATCGTCAGCGCATCGCTGCAGGTAACGTTAAGCTAACGCGTTCGCCCCTGTCTGACCTTTAGCAAAGAACTGTGACAGCTGTCTTATCTTTTGATTCAACAGAGCCATGAAGTAATCAGAATGCTAAACACTCAGCAGCACCGGATCCGGTTTTCAGACCGTGTTGAGTCCGGAGTCTTTATTTTTCCCCTGTCAGGTAAACCTGAGTGCTCCAGCACACCTGCCTTCTGTTTATAACTCACTGATAGATTAAGCTGCCTTCTTTAATCCCATTCAGTTGGGTTTGTTAATGGTTTAGCACAATGAGAACCAGCAACAATAAATCCACTAGAAAACTGGACAAGTACTCATCGTATACGTGATTGGATCTTAATTATCTATTCATAAATGAAACGGCAGGGATTGTGGCAAAAGGAAACGTCATACAAATAATCACATTTTGTAGTAGACAGGTGTAGTGTACTTTATTCGCTTTTTTTAAATTTTTTTTGCAGGTACTGCATTCCTGTTGGTTGACTCTCAGAGCCTCCCAGGGCCCTCTGAGGACTCAGCACTCACCGAGAGAATAAAGACATTTGTGCAAGTCCACCGCAACTGCTTTTTACTTCTTCACGCCCCGTTTAATGGGAAAAAGGAGCTGGAGACGTTGGCTGGGATTCAGAACAGGTAGCGGCTCTGGTTACATCGGCATTGTGAGTCTGAGATTTTAGGCAGGTTAGCTTTGGAACAGCGTGAGGAGATGATAATGATTTCTGGGTCCTCTACTGTTTGTATATGAACTACCTACCTGAAATGTGTCCACCTGCTGTAACGTCTTACGCTGATTATACGTTTGTTTACCTACATGCTAAAAGGCTGCAGAAGAATAAAATGAAAGATTGTAACATTGCAAAACAATAAGTGATATATTGGTAAATTTAAGACGTGCTGCAGTTGGACACAGGCTGGATCACGTGCAGTCAATGGACTGTAAGCAGCCTCTGAAAACCTTAGATAAAAGGTCCAGTTCATATAATCCTTTTAGCTAAATATTTCTCAGATTGAGAAAATGTGATTTAATTTGCAGATATTTTACTCTTTAAAAATGTTTCCAGTTGTGTTTTTGATTGTGTTTTACTGCCATTATTGCTTTTATTAGTGTCTTTACCTCCCTTATCTATTCCTTTGCTTACTCATTGATGTTCTTTCTGAGTTTATGTTCTGCTTTTTCTTGTCAGAATGATTAAATATTTTCCTGAAGACGTCTTTGTCTCTTTCAGGTTCCTTGGCAGCAGTCTGAGGATCTTGCCTGTGCGAAACAGTGCGGAAATTGTTAAAGGGATGTTGACAATCGCCAAGGTAAAGATGGAGGCAGCGATTATTTGGTATATTTGGAATATAAATTAGATACATCGGTGTGTCCTTGTGAAACCTTGAAGTAAATCAAGGCTCACTTTCCCGCAGGCCACCAGTAAGCCCCATGTAGACACGATCCGGGACCGGATGTCTCTGGCTCGGGCTCACATCGTTGAAAGCAGTCCTGTGTGGGAGATGCTAAGAGACGTACTGCGGAACTCAGCAGGTGATTCGGCGGGTTTTATTTGACGCTAACAGCACAGGCCCGATGTTTCAGCATGCAGTGTCATCACGTTTGTGTATAGGAGCTTTATTCAGTCAAACACAGCAAACCAAATAAAGCATTTAGAAAGAATACTGAGTGGTCAATTTAGTTGGTTCAGCTTCTCCTCGGTGATCTCTTCGATTCGGACTATGAGACTCTCCATGAGGTCAAATGTCACCAAAGCGCTCTGCAGCACCTGAAAAACACGACAGACGTCACCTCTCTAAGTCCTAGAGTCCAAAACTGAAATGAGAATGACGAGAGAGTTTCCTTTACCTGCTGCTGGACCTCCGGGGGCATGCCGGACACTTTCTCGTGCTTCACGCTTACACCTTTGCCTAATGTGGGGGGTCGGGCAGCATCTCTGGCTTCTGGGTGAGGACAGTAGAAACAGGTGACAGTATGAAATCAGTCTATTAAAGCATTTGTGTAAAGGATATTTCAGTGGAATTTTGTCACAGATTAGCAGCTAATTCCTACCTCTTGCTTTTAGCTTTCGATCCTCCCTCAGTGCTTTCAGTTCAGAGGAGTAATACGCTCTTGATATGCCGATGCACACGCGCAGCATTTTTATGTATTGGTCTTTGAGCCGGCACAGCTCTTCCCACACATCTGCCTGCAGGCAGGGCAGAATAGATCGTCAGCTTCCCGCACTAACCGCGCATTAACTGGCAGACGAGCAGCGAAAGCTTTGAGCTGAGCTCACTTACGCTGGTTCTCAGCTCTTTGTCTCTGATGAGGATGTAGCGTAGCAGATTTAGGCTCTCCATCACCCTGGATAAACAGAGAGTGGATGAATCTCTGCAGGGTGGTCTTTAAGGATTAGATCTAAAGTTGGAAATTAATTTCTTAAAATGAAGCTTTGTTTTAGTTGCAGCTATGGTCTCCTGGATATCTCACAGAGGCCAAACTGTACTTTAATATTTGTGTGTCAGCTTTGACCCAGGGCTGTGCAGTGACTCTAATTTTAATCTTCAGGACAATTTTGTCTTCCAGCAGTTATTAAATCCAGATCATTTAGATCATTTTGTCTCGATTTGAAGTCCAGATTCACCGGTTTTGTTGAATTGTGACAGTCGAGGGGAATTTGCTTAATTAGAAAGTATCATAAAGCCGCTGTTTGCCCAGAGTCTGAGTAATCGTGTTAACCTATCATCAAGATCATCTCTGATTATGATTTTACCATAATTGAGGCGCCATATGTAATAAATGAGCCGGGTCGCGTGTCCTTTAAACTCACCTGTCCATGCTGCTGAGCAGGTCTGTCTCAGCACCTCGTGGCAAACACAGCACCAGTCTCAGCAGTGAGATCAGCTCCGTTCCCAAGAACCACTCAGTGGCATTACCCTGCTGCAAAAGAGTTATAACTCATGCAACACGAAAAATAAGACGATCAAAAAGGCGGGCTGTAGTAAGGCCACGCCCATCTTTTTCTCACCTTTGTGGAAAACTCATATTGATTCCTGATGTTCTTGATTATGTAACTTTCTACTCCTGCATGATTGCTGGTTTTTAACATGCACCTGTAACAACAATAACAAAGAGCGGTTTTAGCCGGTTATGTGACAGTAATAGGATACTACAAATACTTGTCAAATGGAGTGTAACTGGAAGCAGTAGCAGGAGGTTAGCACAGGGACAGTGTATGAATATGCTGCATACTGTTTCTTATAATAAACGAACTGAAAGTGTTAAAGCATTCCAGCCGTATAATGGACGCTAACTTTACAGCTGAAACTAAACTGCAGAGAAACTCGTGGTTCTCACCTGAAGAATTTGTGCTTGGCTTCTGCTTCTAATTTATTGATGAACAGCTGGAAAAGCTGCAGTCCCGATTCTCTCTGGAGGAGCAAATTCAACAGATTCATACCTTTCACAGCGCAGCAGACGTCGACCACGTTCCTCTAATCGAGCGTTGATGTTCACTCACCAAATGCTGGATGGGACAGTCGGTAAGAACTCGCCGCAGGTTCTGAGAAATGAAGCATAAAAGGGCTCACCGAGTGCTGCTCGTGGTTATAGTTGTGGTTCAGTTTGTCGCGCTGCTGAAAGATCAGACCTCTCTGCTCATTTGTTTTTGGCCGCTGGATGGCAGCAGAGAGCTGAAGGTGAACGATCCAGCGGTTTGGGGTTCAGCACAACCGTTCATGTCTTGTTATTGAGCCTTGTACTGAAAGCAGCCGCCTGCTGAGGGTGGAAACGCTGCTGCTGCACATGGTTCATGTGCAGAGTGACAGCTAAACGACGAGTATTAACAGCAGCTGCTTATGGTGCTGCTTTTTATACTGTCAATTAATGCAGAAAACTGACATATTTAAGAGCTCTCAGGTTGTTCTCTAAATGCATCTGCAATTATTAAGAATTTAAAAATAAGGAATACCTTCTTTATCTGGGAGTGGGATGAGAGGTGTCTCACTTGGACTTATGGTTTTAGCTTTTTCAAAATTTCTCCTATGGTCCAGGTGAGCCTCTTTACACTTAAAGAAATATCATTTTTTTAATTAATTTTTTAAATATAGGTTATTGCACATTGGCTCTGCTGGTCTGGTCCCATTTGAGATCATTCTCCTGCTTGTCTCACCTGTGATGCTCTGCAGAAGCTCTTCAGATCCAGTAGACTCACTGGGAGGCTGTTGTCCTGCACGTGCTTCAAGCTTGCTGTGAAGAGTGCCTGAGTAGTAACAGATAAGAAACATGAGCCCAGCTCTCTGCTTTCAGAGATTTCTGTGCTGACGGGGGTCTTACCAGGCCTTTGAGCAGACGCGATTCCTTCTTGCTGCCAGAGAGACACAAATATGATTCTCTTTGTAACAGAAAACGTGCTCGTTGTGTTTTGTATTAGCGGCATACCTACTGAGCAGCTGACTGATGTATTCCATGTTGCACTGCAGAATAAACACGTGACTGGAAAAGCAGGAAAAGTTCAGCGTTAAAGGTTTTTGGTGAACGTGCGTTTGTGGCAGTAAACAGATTATGGCTGCTCGCATCACCTGAACACTGCTGGAAAGCTGTCGATGGTTATGAGCTGAACAAACAGCAGATAAGCCAGACATGCTCTCGCCTCCTTGAACTGGCTGCTGTCCGTCGGGGTGTTTTTCCTCATGGAGCTGAAGAGCAGGAGCCCCGAGAGAGACTCTTTGATTGCAGGTAGTGTGACCTGCAGTGCACACATGCGTATGACTTTGAGAGCTAAACAACTCAAACATGTTTCATGAAAAAGACTTTGGTCTTACCATTATCTCTACTGCAAAGAACCACAATGGTGATTTCCTGTCTGGGTTCAGCTCAGCCTCAAGCAAAGGCTCTCTCAGGCTCCTCATGCAGCTAATCACAGAAAGTAATCAGTAAGTTGTTTAAATGCTGTATGTGATTTTGCATTTTTAGCTTGAAAGTTTCAGTAACCCTGAAGTTCTCTAAACACGCATTCAGGCCGTTTGTATCCACCGTTATTAATAATAACAACTCTTGGACATAAATAAACTTGCAGACAGAAACCTACAACTTCAGAAGCTCTGCCCTCAGCTCCTCGTCTTCAGCTGTAGCGTTTCCATCCTTCTTCTTCAGCTCCTCCACGAAAGGCTTGGTGAACGCAGTCAAGGCGGCGCAGCAGCGGCACAGACCGTACTCATCGGCCTCCTCCTGCTGCTCGGTGTAAGGCACGGGCAGCCGGGACAGCTGCTCCTGCAGGCCCCGCAGAGCCGAGCCCGCGCTGGCCGCCCTCCCCTCGTCCAGCCGGAGAAGCGCTGTTTAAGAAACACAGTTTGTTACGTTAAATGCACAGCAGGGGGAGCCGTTTTTTAAAAGCTTGTTCACTATAAACACTCACCGATGCATGCAGAAGCAGGACCTGCACTCATGTGATGTAGTCTAAGACAGCAGCCCTGCAAAACCTCCTGCCATGAAGGTTTAAGGTGTTCAGTGTTGATTCTAATGTGTTGGTATTCTGGCCGCTTAGTTTTGGGTTGTGTTGCGTTTTGCTGACAGTGTCTCATCTTTGTCACTGCATTTACACGAGCCTGAGACACAGAAGTAACTCTGAACTCAGCTGATACAGCAGCAAGCTCACTGACCCGAGCACGGCCACTGCACGACTGATATTATTAACAGGAATAATGGGGATTATTAGTTCTAGGTTTAAGGCACTTGTGTTATATTTTACAAGTTGCTTTTACCAAACTAACCTGCATAGATATCAACACACACACACACACACACACACACACACACACACACACACACACACACACACACACACACAATTAATTACTAGGCGTGGTTGTGCAATTTAATGCAATAAAAATTTACTTTTACAAATCTAGAAATGTTAAAAACAGCCGTTAATTGTAGTTTATTATCTGAGGGTGGCGGTGATGTTTCACTGGTGTGCCTAATTAAGTGGCCAGGCTTATCAACTCATTTTGTTCAGTTTGCTAGACCTGCAGATGTAATGGGAAGTGCTGGTGCAGTTTGTGTCTGCAGGCGGATGATGCATGGGTAGGTAATGCTATTGCATGATTAGTTGTCACCTGTTTGAAGATGGGGAAGCAGGGCTAGGACTGTCTCAGAAATGGCGCCTGGGTCGATGCCTTCAACGAGTTCAAGCATGCTGTGCAGGAGGTCACTTGGCCTGCAAGTCTTAACGAACAGATGAGACATTTCAGCTGAAGCGCGGGGAGCATCGTGCCGTCATTGGGGCGAATTGTTTGCACCTACTGTGGTCAGATGCGTGACGGCAGCCTGGCAGTGATCCGGACTCGCCGCTTTTTTGACTACTTCATTTAGAAGAGGCGCCAAGAGGACACAACCCAGAGATTTCACAATGATCTGCAAGTGCAAGAATAAACAATCAGTACACATCATCAGAAACCATAAAAGCGACCCTGCCGATATATGAAATTGACAGCCCCTTCCTTTCTATTTGCATGCATCGCTGCATAAACTGATGCATGCAAGGCAAGTGTAGTTTCATCTTCACAACTGCTGGTTAAAGTGTGATTACCAGAAAAAAGGGAGTGGCAGGAGATGCAGATTTGGCCCTCTGAAAATTTGGTGCTTAAAGGGGAAAAAATATGAATGATACTTGAAAGAACAAAAGGGTGTTTCTTGAAAGACGCGCTTTATAGAGCAAAAAGGTTTCGACTTTAAAGCTAATCTGTGAAAAAGATTCTCGTCAAAAGCGGTTTTGCTGTGGAGCTGCAGTCCCACGGCTGCCGGTTCGTCTAATCCTGTCCTCTGCGATGGCTCTGAAAGCTAAAATCTTGGCATTTCTCGTTTGATAATCAATCATTTGCGCCCCTTGAGATTGCTTTAGCCTCCGAAAGCGGAAGGAGCGAAGATGACACATGCTTAAAATGTAGGCTACAAATAACCGCGCGAAGCGTGGAGAGATGGGACAACCAAGGGCACTTAGAGGAGCACCGTGCTGAAGAGGGTTATCAGTGGAGCGAGAAATCTGACTGAATATCTGCTTGTTTTCCCAGCACACCTCCAGGTCAGGAGGCGCCGGGCAGTGGCTGCATGTTAATGTGTAGCGTGGTTGTGTAGCGGGGCAGAGGCTGCTCGCTTCAGTAGGTGTGATTGTGCTTTTAGTGCCGTATGAGGGATCAACACTGCCAATCTGCTGTCACATCATATCTGAGGTGTAACTGCTGCAGAGGAGGCTGCTGCCCTGAGCTGCTCTGTGCCAGTGCAGTGCCAGTACCTGGTTTTTCTCATCTTGTATGAATTTCAGGAGCCGCTCGCTTTCCCCCTCGGCGAGACAGGCAGAGCCCAAATTCTTGAGCTGCAGGTAGTCCTCAGGCTTCAGATCCTCTTCTTCGGTATTTCTCTAAGTACAGGATGTAATATATCATGTCATCATGTGTTGTTTTACTCTCGTCTGATAAACAACAATCGGCTCAGTCATGAGTTTCCTCTTAGAAACAGTAGTTAGCTCTAATATATTGTGAGCAGATGTCAGGATATCCTCTTCACACTGTCAGCATAACCCCCAAAACACAAACACATTTATTTAAGTTTTTCTTGTGTTTCTCTGAGTGAGGAGGATTAGGTTGAGTCATATCACTTCTTGTGTATGCTCTGATGCTAGCAGCTCATCAGTCAAAGCTGTTATTGTATTCGAAAGCTCCCCTCACTCAGGAAGGCTGATCCAGAGCATGATAGCCTCAGCTAAATTGCATTACAGTGGTGAAATATTGTTGACTTACCCATCTCTGGATTATCTTATTCACCTGGTCTCCGTTCATCATCAGTATCTCCTCAGCCCTCACAGGTAATCCTGTTATCAGTATGCCTTTATTTTTTCGTCACCACAACAGATGCTGGGACAGCTCCGAATCAAACTGATCAAATATATATCTCTCCTGATGTCTCGAAGGAGAGGGGAGAGATTCGCTCTGCGAGGAACCCCCGACGTAAACCTCTTATGTCCCTTTTGTGCTCGACGTGTAAGAGGATTAAAGCAGAGCGGTTCAGTGCGGTCACAGTAAAGGCCGACATGTCTGGAAGGATCCGGTCGAGTAAAAACGGTGCAGGTCGTTGCTGCTCGGAAAGAGGCCGAAATAGGCATTTAAATATGTCACACCAGAAACCCCAGTGTGAAAACTGTGCGCTCATCATCTATTAACTCCTGCCATACTTACCTCGTTTCCTGCAGCGTAGGTGGGGATATGCCGCTCGAGTCAAGTCTGAGACTAAAATAGAAATTAAAGCTTATTAAACACTGTTAGTATATTTTTAGTGGATTGTGTTTTGCAGCTCTGTTAAAATTAGCTCAGTATTTCCAGAAAGGGAAATGTAAATTGTATTTGGTAACCTTCACAGGTATTTCAGTAATTCAGTACACCAGTTAGAATTTATTCATACACCCCCACCATGATCCAGCCAGCCCTCATTTTCTTCATCCTTTCGGGCTCACAGGGGAGGCCTGGAGGTTCCACAGCCTCACCTTCAAACATACCTCTTGTCATCGTGGCCAAATGACTCCATCTTTGTCTCGTTTGCCCCTAAGATGTTTCTCCGTGAGGTTTTGGTCTTGTCCGTGTGGGCAGCTGCGAGTGTGAAGGTGCCATTTTTGGAGCGGGGGCTTCTGTCTTGGAGGGCACCCACTCAGGCCATGGCGGTCATTGTGGGCAGTGATCGCCATGGCCGTGATATTTCTGTTAGTGGCTCCTGAATATCTTAACCAGTTTCTTCTCATCTGAGGGTGACAAGTTGGTGACTCAACCTCCCAAACTGGGTTTTTATCGGTGTAAATTACAGCGTGACGGGATGGTGCAGTGCGCTAAAGCATCTGCTATATTTCTGTGACATAGATTAAAGGAGAGGACAATAGCTGAGCATGAGGGCCATTGTGATGTGGCAGTATATTAAATAAGTCCACCTGTGACACGTGCTGGCTGCAGCAGACTTTCCTCTGTGATTAAAAGGAAGTGCCGGCTGCACACAGAGACAGGGATTACGAATGCCTTTCCATGATTGCTTGACGACAACATATTGCTCTTCTGTGCAAACACAAAGGCCTCAAAGGCTCGGACCAACCCCCCCCCCCCCAGCATGTATGTGCAATATAATAGAAGTACAATCACTGACTTCCTGCTCCAGCTTCAGCAGAGGAGAAGTTCACGTCCTGATTTTAGATGAATAGGTGTAGAAGCGTGTTTGAACGGTCGGATTTAGCCGACATCTGCCGCTCAGGTTTGCTCGGTGTATTGCTGTGTGATGAAAGCCTTTGATAAAAGCCACAAAGCAAATACAGCACGCAGACTGCTGCTCGGGCCCTGTTTGTCCCTGATTTTGCTCTTATTAATTGCAGGCTGATGAGGTTTTGTTTTGACAGTGCTCCTGGCTGCAGGAAATATGAAAGTAAATAAGGTCTGGGCTCAGTGTGTGTTCATGACTCTCATCGTTCTATACCTACAGGTACATATTTTCTAATGCAGTAAATTCTGCTAGAATAGATTATTTCCACTGGTATCGAACTCCTGCTTAAAGATTTTTTTCAGCTTTAGTTGAACATTTGCGATTCCGTATAAAAATTTGCTGCTCTGCTTTGATTCATAGATTTTGATTTTAAAGCACTGGAAGCCTTCAGAGCAGTGACCACTTTCCAACTCAGGAGGGCACTGTTTGTCTTGGAGGCTCCTGACACAATCAGTCTGCGGATTCAGCAGCTTACAGATACTCATTTTAAACCCATGCAAAAGCTCAAATATAGCACCACGAGGTGCCGACGGTACCCTCCTTTAAATACAGGTAAGGAACTTCATGTCCTGCATAGGTCTGAATAAGCAATAACCAGAGAACTATCAGAGTTATTAGGAACATATAAGGCTTGAGTACTTAATGCATCGATGTGGTTTGTTGGACGTGATTCGGATGTTTCTTAACTCACCAACTTTAAAATAGAGGAAAAAATCCATTCCTGATGACTTTAACTTTTAAATGCAATGTTTAAAAAAAAAGTTCCCTTCAGAAATTTTGTGGAATAATAATTGAAATGAGTTTATTTTGTGCACATTTCTCAGCCTGATGAGTATCAAAACAGTTCATTTGTTGTCATTTGATTGAAAAAGGTAAACGTTTCTATATTTATTATTTATTACTCACATAATTAGAATATTTCAAGTTTGGGTAAATTACCAGTCGGACAGCATAAATACTGCGTTGTTCGGAGACTCTCCCTCTGCGGGGGGGGGGGGGGGGGGGGGCCCCCTGGAAACG